>WHPX01000730.1:535000-615402 GCA_011057435.1 Actinia equina | reverse complement strand
TCTATAATCAGGGCGTCTACTAAAAAAAGGGAATTCACCTTTATAGGAAACGAAATCATCGTTGTATTTTTTGTCCATAAACCGCTTTCAAAAACCTTTTAACCGCAAAGATCAAGATATTAAGTTAGTTTCTGCTGGTAATCGTATTATTTTATGAGTGTGTTTTTTATTTGGCAAACAGACAAAGAATAGTTTATATTATGAATATATATGAATTCTTAGAAGTTGACCTTTTACTCAGCTGTTAACCCCTTTTGAATAAACACGTATATTTAACATCATATTGCTATGAAAAGCTCAACCAAATTGATTGATTTTAAGAACGAAAATGTAAGCAATTCATATTGGATCAAAGAATCTTCCCAAGTCTTCCGGTTTTTCGTGGAAAATTATCCACTTAAAACCCGGGGGGTGGGGGGGGGGGGTACTCCCCTATATTTGCTATATGTGCCGCCCTATAGGGTATGGTTGTTCGGCTTTTGGGTCTGGGGTAGGGTATCATTTTTGACATTTTGTCTGGGATAGGGTATCATTTTAGTCTGGGATAGGGTTACGATTTGGTCGTTTTGTCTGCCGAATAGGCTACCCTTTCTGCCGACACAAAAACGATAAAAATGTTAGTAAATATTGATTGCAATCGATTGTAAAGCCGTATTTTCCGTCTTTTAGTCTGGGATAGGGTGTACAATTCTTAGTTTTAGTCCCGGGTAGGGTATGTAAAATCAAAATTTTAGGTCTGGGATAGGGTCAGGTTTTTGAGGTCCTGGCGGCACACCCCTACCCAAGTTGGGGTGGTAGTACCCCCCGGGGCACTTAAGCCACTTGGTGGTAGGTTATGTACACAATATAAGCACATGTAGTAATTTAAAACTGTATGAGCTGGTTATGGTAACGTTTGATCAGCCAAACAGAGAGCGTAACAAACTTATAACTGAAATTTAAAAAAAGTTACATTTAAACTGACTTTTGTCCGGATAGGCTCGAATATTTCACACTTCTCAAATTATGATAACTAGCCTATTGTTTAGCAAATTGCTACCGAACTATGGATCAAAATTCGATACGCTATCTGCTACAAAGTATATACACGAATTTGAAATGGAGCGGAGTGGCACTATGATTTATCCAGAGCAATAATTGCTTGCAACGATCTATTTTTTGAGATATAGAACGAATGCTATCCGATACTCCGTTCAGTCACAAATGGAAAACACAAACTTGACGTTACTTTTGTTTTAGCAAAGAAAAAGTGAAAGAGAAGCTTTGAATTTTGCGGGTAGCTTTGTAACTGTTTAGTCTTCACTCATCTATGTCTATGTAAATAGAGCCAGTTTTTTTCCTTTTGGGAATGTTATTATTTAGATCTTACAGTTTTACAGCACTGTACTTTAGTATTAAGAATAGCACATCTGTATTGCCGGTATATCATAACACCAATTGCATTGTCTTTGTCGCTGCTCCACAATATCAGAACTAATAACCTCAGTATTCCGGGTTTCTTTTCTCTTTTTTCCCCTTTTGGTTGGTTCTCTTTCGGACTCTCACTGACGTACGGGGTTTTTGTCCGGCGCTCTAGTTTTCGATCCCTCATTTCAATTTTATTCTAACTAATTCAAACTGGTTAGTGATGTGCTCCGCGGTGTCATTGACATGGGCTGTATAGTAGCTGCAGCATTTCGAACCCCTTGAGCTGCGCCACTGCTGTACTTTGTAATGGTAATTAGCGATGGCGATTTACTCGGTGCCTTATTCTTCTTTAACTGAATGCTATTACTGTTTTCATTTGCTGATATTATGGTTCTTTAGTTTCAATTAACTTTTTAAAAAGCCCTCCACCGCACCATTGATTCTTTTTTATGCACCCCCTTGGTAGGTTTTTGCTGAACACACATTCGAAAGTTCACTGCCCTCTGCTATGACTTGGTTTTGCATTGGATGACAACAAACTCGTAAAAATTGCCTTCGAAATGGTTTGTTGAATATGTTATACACAATAGGATTGATAGCACTACTTGCAAATGAAGTGTAGACAATTATTGCCTCCACACGTCGAGGAAGGTTGATGTAAGTAGCGAGATGAAAGACTGTGGAACATGGTATCCAGCAAACTATGAACCCACAAACCAAGGCCATTAAGGATCTTGTGACTGCAATTTCTTCCTTGGAAAGTGTAGGAACTTGAACTTCATTTGCAGCGTTAAGATTCGATGTCACTTGCACGTTATGGCTCTTCACATGTCTGTAAAGCTTCCAATAACAAACGACAGTGATGATCAAGGGCACGACTGCAAATAACATTTGGTATGACACACCAATTACATTTGCTGTGATCTGATCTTGGAAAGAAGGAAAATGCATAAAGCGGCCAGGATAAAACTCGAACGTACACATCCCACTCAAATACATAACGGCAATAAAAGTTAGCGAAAACAGCCAAGCTGAGGCGATCGTAATTTTGGCAGGTCGAGGTTTAAAATACTTGCGATAAATGGATGGTTTCGTCACGCAGAAGAATCTGTTCACTGCTATGAGGGCCGTGGTCAAAACAGATCCAAACACTAGCTCTGTGTATACCCACTGAATGCCTTCTCCTGTTTTGCTCCCAAAAATATCCCGTCCAGAAGCAGCACCTGCTATTCCTATGGGCATTACGATTGTGGACAACATTACGTCTGATATAGCAAGTGTTATGATGTAGTAGCTGGTAACCCTGGAACGAAGGCGTGGAGATCTATAAAAAACATAAAGTACTAAAGCATTTCCAATAAGACCTGTTACTGCTATCAAGACAAGAAAACCCGTCTCTACGATTGTTTCTGCCAGTGATCGGTGACTCAGCGCGTACAACTGTGTTTGAGCATGCTCTTTGTCCATTATCGGTAGTCTTTTATTCTTGGAACATCAAATGCAGTATTTATTTTCTGTAAAAAAGAAAAAGAAAGATATAACTACCTTCATTCTATATAGTGTTTTAGCAAACCTTTCAAATCTTTTGTTAAATGGAACCAATACAGCGGCGATGATGCAATCGAAGAATATAATATTGGAGCTTAAAAACCACCCTAAACTGTCAAAACATGTGACGATCGATAATTTCTTAGTCCTCAGTGTAAATTTCATGGCAATCTATATGAAAATCCTTAGTTGCGCATTAATTTAGGAAGCGTGATTTTCGCATGTAAGACAATCAAATTCAACAGCTTTCTATGCAGCCAGAATTAACTTTGTGAAATCATTCTTTACAGCTTTAGAAAGATGTATTCTTCCTTAACTTGCAGCATAAGTATGATTTCAATAAGACATCTTACAAATAGTCAAACCCTTTTTTCTGTTGAGGTCATTAATTGGCGCATGTAAACACAGGCCTTCTATTTTCCCTTGCAAGACATTCTTCAGTTGTCCAATGAGCATGAAATTCTTTCCAATGAACAAAATAGAGTAATATATTAACAGCAGTTAAAAATTTGTCATACATGCTTTCTTTTTTACGCGCGCTCTGTTGGCGTTTCAACAATCCTGAGCGAAAGTCATCTTCAGAGTCAAGTGACTCAGTTAAAAGTTTGGCCATTTAGACCCCTCTTGAGCGTCTCTTGCTTGCTTGCTTTGGACTGGGGTCAAACCTCTTCTCTGGCCGTTTTCTGGAAAATGTAATAAAATTTTTGAAAACCAACTACTCAGGGATTCATATCTAAAGATTGCCAATTTAACTTCAAAAGGAGTGCGAATTTGATATATTGACTCAATTTAACCTTTTTTTGATTTTTGTGGATATTGCCTCGGCGTTTCTTTAAACGTTTCTTCATTTACCAGGGCCTAAGAGTAAACATTTTACGTTTTGTTATTCTTGAATTAGTGCTCTGTTATAAGTATACAATTGTTTCAAATGGTCATGACAATTCTTTAGTATTTCAGTAACTCAATCTCAATTTCTTGGCGTCATTTTGTTTCCACGATATTTGGAAAATTCGTGTTAAGTAGACATTAAATACATAAGGTCAAAATTTGTCTTGGATGGTTTAATTTTTACCAACCCTCTGTTGAAATTTGGCCATTCTCATCCCTTTTGAGCGTCTCTTGCTCGATAACTATCTAGGATTCATATTTGCATACAAGTGCCTTAATGATCTTGTGCCTCTCTCCTCACATTGTATCAGCCCAAATGTACCCTACGTTCCTCCTCTAAATTTCTGCTTGTGACTTCAAGACCAAAGACAAAAACGTTTGGAAAAAGAACCTTCGCTTTCAGTTGGCTGCACCTTCACTGTGGAACAATCTTCCTGATGCAATTAAGTACTCAAGTTCAGTTTCAGAGTTTAAATCTGCACTAAAACGCTACCTGTTCACCAGGATTAACTGACTTTTTTTGCAATTTTTTCCACAAACTTGATTTTGGTCTGGTCCTTTTGTAAAAGGCATCGAGACGTTGTATGATGCGTTTGTTAAGAACTGTAATATATTCTCACTGAAGCCATTATCACGTCGCAGTATGATTAAGTTATGGGGCGAGATCCGCGACGACGATGAGGCAAACAGCGAGAATAGGGAAAGCAAGAACACCACCGTCACCATGCTTATGGGTGGGGGGGGGGGGGGGGGGGGGTGGGTACAAAAATCGTACTTCGAAGGTCCAAACGACCTTATGCAATGAGTCATGTGTGTCGACTTAATTTATACTGCTTAGTGATAATTGATTTAGTGAGAATAATATATTATCATTATTATTATTATTATTATTTAATAATGGCCTATATAATGTCAACAGAACTTCGAATGTGATCATGATTTTTGACCCTTGCCACAAATTCTTGAATTTGTTCGATTCTTGTAGAAACCGCCTCAAATGTTATCAAAGATGGCACAATCTATGAGGAAACTTCGGGAAACATGTTTGCTCAACAGCGGTTAGCACATGTGCACTTTCAAGATAGGGCGAGCGTTGATAAGTACACGAACTTAAATGTTGATTTTCGTTGCTTAAAAAGGAACTTTCGGGAAACATTATTTCTATGTTTCTTGGAAGCATGAAATGTTTCTGTGGCACAGCAGAACTTGGAAGCAAAATTTGTTGCATGCAGAAATAGCAATGTTGCGTACGTGGCTGGTATACATCGGGGAAACATGCAAGCGGTAAACATGTCGCTTAATTCGCATATTCCGAACTCACGAAGTTCTCATGTCAGATAATTTCATGCAATGTGAATTATTTAACACCAGGTTTTCTGAAAATGAAATTATTTTTCTTACTGTAATTTATCTTCATAAACTACTTTATATAGAACTCTGCAAAGATTCCTAAGGCTCATGTTGACGACGTCGACTGACTTCACATGAGCGAACCTAATTGAAAAATATATAACACAGACACTGTCGAAAAACGCACTGCGCATGCGTTGGGAGAAGAAACAAAATGGCGGACAATAACAATTGATCACATCTAAAGGTAGGTTTTATTTTAACCGAATATAAAATTAAAATATTCGTTTTGGAATTTTACAGATATTTTTGGATTTCTTTACATCCGACCATGTGATTATCTGCAAATTAGCCATGCTGGATGTCGACGTCGGGCCACGAGTGGCGACATTTTCAAAGATAAATTTTGCTTTGTATAAGCAAAAGTTTTTTTTGTATAAATCAGCTGTGTATCACAATCGAAATTATCTTGCTATTGCGTAAGGAAAACCTTAACTTTTCAGTATTTTTCTTAAGTTTTGCGATTTGTAAAACAATTTATTATATGACCGTGAATCTTAGAGCCTGGACACTAGCAAATCGAGCAATCTGATTGGATAGATCGCATCGCGGATTGGTCTAGATTCTCCGGTAATAACCGGCCAGATCGCATATTAATCTTACGGCAAATGAAATTTTGTCCTTTTCAATTAAAAGTGGTCATATAATAAAACTCTTATCAACCGAGCTTGGTCGGTCTGTACGTTGCGCTGCGCTCGGTCTGTACATTCCGACCTCGGTCAAGATTATCCTGTACTGATCTCCCGCTCGGTTAATAAGATCTTACAAAACACTTGCATTAAAAATATAAGTTGCCCTTAGTTACGCTACGCCATCTCCGAGCGTGCGCAGTGCGTTTTTCACCAGTGTCTATAACACGACAGTCGTCTAGGTTCGGTTCATGTGAACTTCGACATGACATGGGCATAGGATCTTCATTTCAGTTTTAATAGAATGGAGAATGCTTATTTGTCAGATAAATAGCATTTATACGAAATGATTATCAGTTAAATACTCCCCATAATCACTGAGAGGGGAATAATTGTTTAAGTATATTTTTAGATTTGAATATCACAGTAAAGTCGAAATTCCGGATTAAAAAAAATGTTTTATTATTACTTCCGATCTCGAAAACTTTGGAAAACCTTATAATCACCATTCTAGCGGTAATCATTGTCTCAAAATATCTATTTTTGAGCTTGGGAAATGACGAAAAGAAAGCACCTGTTTCTCATTTGCATAGATATTAAAAAGTCTCAGGTCTAAGATAAATGTTTTTTTTTTATTTGTATAGGTGAAATCGAATGGGTTCGAGTGCGGTTTTGAAAAGAAAATCACGGGTGCAGTTGAAATTATTTTTTTTAACATGATAGTTTAGAGTGAAGTGGTATATATCGTATCACTTCACTGATGTGGTATTTATTCAGGGATTTATGTCCCGGATATCGACCCTAAATGTGTAATACAATAATTTACTAAGCATAATCTTTATTATTAATGCAATAGCCTCTTGGCAAATTGGTTTATACAGTGTTCACATCGATCGCTCACACTGCTGGAGATTTTACAAAGAAGTCTTAAAGAAAAGAAATACTAGTGGACCAATTCACAGACTATTTAATGTATTTTTATAGTAATGATCTATGTTCGTACATTTTTTTCTTTTTTATCTTTTTGCTTTATTGATTGAGTTCTTGTTAATAGGACTCTATCTTGTTTATATATAGAACTCGGTAAAGCTAGGTACCTAAGGTACGTTTTCATTGCAGGTTTTTAGCACTAGGAATGGTGGGCATTTTCCATAAATACTAAGCAATCGGAATTTTTACTGTTCAGATGAGGGAAAACTTAAACCTCGCAAAATAATTATTTTTCTAGTTTGTTATGATCATCATTTGTTTATTTTTTGAAAAGTAACGAAGTCAGAGCACCTGCTTCTCATTTCCATTCAGTCATAGATATTGAAAACCCTTAGTTCTAGCGTCTGTTCAAACGCTAATGAAAAAGTAAAATCAGACAAAAATGTACTTTGTAAAGATCCTAAACTTCACGTTATAAGAAACAGATATAATATATAAAAGCTTTTTATTACCTCAAGGAAATAACGAAATCAAGCTAGGATTCCCTCTATTATTCCGGAGCATAGTTGCTCAAATACGCCGAAGGCAAGATCGATAATCCAGTCTATAACATCAATAATGTTAGAAACAGGTTGTTTGCGATTATCTCGAGAGTTATATTGCAATATCAAATTATTTTTCCCCCAAAACAGTAAACGTAATATGAATCTTATCTTATTCTACTTTTTCTCTTAATCGGTTGTTTAAATACACATTGTTTTTTAGTGGAAAAAGGAATCTGGTAATTTAGATAGAAGTCAGAGGACTAGCGTCCGAAACGTCAGTAAGTTTCTTTTATCTTTTCACGATGTATAATTTACTCTATTATCATTACAATTTAGATAGGCTTAGTCTCGCAAACATTTCCAACTTGTTCCCTTTTCTTGTTAAACAGAGGAGAGTAAAGAAGATAATGTTGATAGTTTAGTTTCTTTACAATAGAGACTTACCTATAGAGGTTTACTACCTTGATTTTAATTTAACGATTTAGTTTTTGAAATCTGGCAACTCCTTGCTATTGCTCTTGCTAGCTCTTGCTAGAACTAAAGTTCTTAGCACTGGAAATAATTAAATATGAAAGCTAATTGCTCATCAGACTCATTGATTGTTTTCTCAGGCGAACCGTAATGACATGTTGACAAATGTAGCAAATTTTGCTCAAAATTACCCGGCATACTTTGAAAAAATTATATAATTATTTATACTTTTCGGAAGAGAAAAAAGAAACAAAACAAAAAAAAAAAAAAAAAAACCACGATGCTTATGTTTTGTTTGTAAGTGGAATTTTATTAATCCTAGAAAAAAACAAAAAGATCAAATCCCTGATCAAATTTTTTCATACACATTATAATATCCGGGAGGTGGGAGGGAGATGGGGATCAAACTGAATATATTAACATGTATTAGGCTTTCTAATTGGCTAAGAGCGCTGTCTGCGGTTTTAGGCCCTGGCTAAACGAGGAAACATGTTTCCAGAACATGTTTTCTCAAATGTTTCCAGAAACATGTTTTCTCAAATGTTTACAAAGGTGGCAAAACTGTCAGGAAACATCGGGAAACATGTTTACTCAACATCGGTTAGTGCATGCGCACTTTCAAGATAGAGCTAGCGTCGCTAAGTAACGAACTTTTAGAATGTTGTCTTTCGTGACTAAACGAGGAAACATTTTTTTCATGCGTCTTGGAAACATGAAATGTTTCCGCCCGACATCAGCAGGAAACATTTTTGCGCCTTGGAAGCAATATTTGTGCACATAGCAATGTTTCGCATATGGCTAAACTTGGAATTATCGGGGAACATGCGCGCGGGAAATGTGCATTTTCTGGAAACTTGTTTCCTCGTTTAGCCAGGGCCTTAGATATCCTTGTATTGGTCGTAATTGGTTACCGTGGCGATAGAAGAAGCATTTGATAAACAACATTTCGTATTGAAAAACCGGGTTTTAAAAATAATAATAAAATATAAAGTCATTAAATTGAAACTATTTTGCATCTCATCTTTTCTTGTGGGCGGATAATTATATCTTCTTGATTAATTTTGAGAAATTAAAAAAAGAATCAATTGTTTAATTTTTTCTTATGTTTTCATACACGTCTGGAAAGTGCGACCCGGAACCGCAAAAGAAAGAGACGGAGAAATTAATTTGTTGGTTTTAGTGTCCTCTGGCTTTAAGGCTTCGATCGATCTCAAAACAGCCAACATTTGAAAGATTGAAAGTGTTTGTGTGTCGACCTGGCATTGGTTTAATGTTTTACTTTCGAATTTTCATCCTTTTACCAATCACTTGCTTCATCTTCTACGAACTAGCCACCTATTGCGTCCTTGCAGCCTCATACTTGGTAGCTCAGCATGGCTCTGGAATCGCCAGGGCACGGGTTCAAATCCCGTCCAAGAGTCATAATTTTTCTGAGTCTTTCGATTAGCATAACTGAATTGCTTGATGTACTGTGAGGATCATCAATAGACCGTACTAAACATTAAGGTGTGCCATGTCTTTAATCTACTCAGTTTTATCTCTATCTCCTTTCCATCGGCCCTGATTATATAGCACATTTATTTATTTATTTAGAAATATTTCTATATTTTCATATACAATATGCTTAGATTATAGTAATCGATTTGAGGATATTCAATTCACAATTCGCAAACAGCTTTAGCGTATCCTTTTTTCCAAACAATCTATTTTCGCGATTTTCGGATACAGAAAAATAAAACCTACCCGATTCACTTTTTTTACGATTTCTTCCGTAAATTAATATAACTGTCAAAATGTACCTTCGATTTGATTAAAAGCGAAAGCAAAGGCAGATAGTAAATGCTAAGATAAATTAAAGTAAATTGTAAATAATATGTGAATGGAGAAGAACTTTGTCAAGATAGCGATGCAAAAAAATAACTTATTTGGTCTTACTTATCTTTTATTGTATCAGAGACACAAGTATTGCACAAACTCAAGTTAAAAAATGTTTCCCTCAATATTTCGGGGTTACGCAATCTTATTTAAATTAAACTACTAGTGATTATCGACCTTATTTACATTCACAGGGTAACAGTTGACGTTGAAAAAACTGTGACTCTTGATAAAAAAAGATGAAATAACAACATAAAAAATCGAATGGAGAAATAAAAAACAGCCTCATTCACCCGGGGGTTGGCAGAACACGAGAGAAATGATGCAGGAGAAGCTCGACGTGTAGCGGAGTGCTTCTCGACACTTCTCGAGTGTTCTGCCAATTTCCAAGTGCTTTATAACTCCAAAAGCAGAGCAAGGTTTTTATTTCTTTTATAAAAAAACAAATTTCAACAATCGTTATTTTAGATATGGAATGACGTAACTGAAAGTGCGCGCGTGTGCTGTGTGTTCTTATAAAGCACGCACTCCCAACCAATCAGAACGCGAGATTTATAACAGTTATTTTATAAAATATAATAATAATGTTAATAAAATAAAAAATATAGTTTTACGGATACCAATTTTTTTTTCCTGTTTGTTAGGAAGGAGAGCAAATATACCCCCTATGTATGATCAACAGTATACATACGAGCGCTCACAATTATATTTTCGAATTCTATTTTCCAAACAGCAAACGTACTAATACAATCATGTTGTATGAAAGTGTCAGTTGTTGATTTTCATCTACGTTAGTTGTTATCCTAACCAGAAAAAAAAATTGTGTCCCTACGAATATCGCTGTACTGCACCTTTTTTTAGACCAGCAACGACCCTACTTTTTGGCTGATTGGCTCATAAATTGAAAAACACAAACCCCAATACATTTTTAAACGCATACAGAGAGAGAGAGAGAGAGAGAGAGAGAGAGAGAGAGGAGAGAGAGAGGAGAGAGAGGAGAGAGAGAGGAGAGAGAGAGAGGAGAGAGAGAGAGAGAGAGAGAGAGAGAGAGAGAGAGAGGAGAGAGAGAGAGAGAGAGAGAGAGGAGAGAGGAGAGAGAGGAGAGAGAGAGAGAGAGAGAGTCCTTTATTTTACAACGGTTGTTCCATTCAATTGTTACATTGATTTTCAAGAAAGCCGTATAAGAAATAAATAGAAGAGTAAATATAATATAGATATGAATAAATTAAGAGTATTAAAAATGAGAATAATAAAAAATATAAATTTACTCTATTAGTTTTCTGAAATTACATAGAGAGCTAGAAGTCCTTGCACTCAATGGAAGATTATTCCATAGCTGGGCTCCGCTGTAAGACAGGCTACGCTTCAAAAATTCGGAATGAGGTAGAGGAAGCTTCAAGTTTGAATCATAGCCGCGTAAGCCATAGTTGTGCAACTCGCTGGTTTTCTTGAATAGGTTTTTGAGTAGGTTTGGGGCATTGCCCTCTATAATTTTATACATTAAGATAGCCTTCTGAGTATTTCTTCGAGTTTCAAGATCAGACCAGCCGAGACTTGTTAGAATTTCGGCCGATCTGATCTCATAACTAGAATGAGTAATTATGCGAGCAGCCCTGTTTTGGAGTTTCTGAATTTTATCCTTCAGGACCTTCCCGCAATTACCCCATAAGCTAGAACAGTAATCGAAATGAGGTAAAACCAACGAGTTGTAAAGAGAGATAAGTTGTGGGATTGACAGAATAGATCTAAATGTACGAAGCATTCGCAGACCCCTCACTACCCTTGGAATAATGATATTATCTATATGACCATCCCAACTCAATTTATCGTCTATTAACACACCTAGTAATTTAGCTCTTGTGACTCGCTCAATGCTGTCACTACCCAGGTTAATGTTAATGTTAGAGAGAGAGAGAGAGAGAGAGAGAGAGAGTTTTGTTCACTATTGACAAAGGACGACTTACTCAGTTATTGACTTCCTTTCCTTTCCGTTAATCTTTGCCAACCGAGTTATTTATTGGCCCCGTTTGCTGTTGCTCTTGCTGTTTGCTCGGCAGCTCTCCCTCAGGGCTAGTAATATGCCTGATTGCTCATCAGGCTCATGTCTAATTGGTTGCTTTTTCCGGCAGTTCCGGTTACCCCGGCAATCGCAGCAACAGTATTTGCTCACAATTACCTATTGTTAGCGGGTTCGCGCACAAGGAGCCCGGCTTGGTGAATCGGTAAAACGATGATCACGTTTCATATGTTAATGACATTACATAATGATCGTAACTCAATACACGGTCACTACGCAATAGAACATCAGTGTTTGTAACGCGTAACTTAATACCGTAATACATTCAAATTCAAAAATTTGCACAGGGAACCCGGCTATATATTTTTTGATTTTTTAGAAAAGTTAACTTTACTCTTTGTGGGTTACCTGTGTTGTGATCGGATGTATACTGTAAGTTTGGCGCTGTAAACTGATAGCCGATTAAATTCAAATCAATAACCGTTGGTAAGGCACTCTCTTCTTATGACTGCTTAGTAGAAAGTGCGTTACACACCAAGGCAACCCATAAGAAACAAAACAACGGTCATTAATTTGAATTTAATCGGCTATCAGTTTACAGCGCCCATCTGATCACAGCGCAGATCTGATTACAGCTTATGTAATAGGAAATCGATCACAACACAGGAAACCCACAAACAGAAAGTTACTTTTCTACTTTTCTTTCTCTATATAGCCGGGTTTCCTGTGGCTGTGCAATAATTCATATTAAATTATGATCAATAGTCAAAAACGTAAAGTTCCGTTCCTTCAGGATGAGCAAATAGGATTCTCGTTTACGGGAAACGTGAAACGTCAGTTAACCATCATGTCATGTGAATATGCCGTAGTTTCGTTTCCTCAAATATCCTACTATACTGGTCGTCAATGAGAGTCTCGTGTTATACGTCGTAAAAGCCTTCATCTGCTCAGTTCCTCAAGCCCTTTAGTGATCCTACTAATCTCTGCTGTATGCTTCTTGATCATATTGTGATTTTTTTTACGGATTGTTATCGATAGAAATTGCAGTCCATACCTCTTAGCCACTCGATATCCTGCTTGATTCTTTCGGCGGCCTAGTTTGAAGGATCGAAGCAACATTTGTGATCCTTACAACGGTGATTAGGGACTGTGCAACGATTATCGGGAGGGGGAGGGGGGTTCTAAAATTCTCCAAATTGGGCTTAAATTGAAGCTAAACCCCCCCTGTGCTAAACGTAAAATAACTTCTAACCCCTCCCCCTTTTGAAATGAAATAACTACCAACCCCCCCGTTACGCCATAAAATGTAATAACTCGCACAAAAGGTGATAACAACGCAAACTGTAACAACTTTTGACGCAAATGTAATAACTGCTCTAACGCAGAATGTAATAACTGCTCTAACGCAGAATGTAATAACTTTTGACGCAAATGTAATACCTGCTCTAACGCAGAATGTAATAACTTTTGACGCAAATGTAATACCTGCTCTAACGCAGAATGTAATAACTTTTGACGCAAATGTAATAACTGCTCTAACGCAGAATGTAATAACTTTTGACGCAAATGTAATAACTGCTCTAACGCAGAATGTAATAACTTTTGACGCAAATGTAATAACAGCTCTAACGCAGAATATAATAACTTTTGACGCAAATGTAATAACTGTTCTAACGCAGAATGTAATAACTTTTGACGCAAATGTAATAGCTGCTCAAACGCAAAATGTATTAACTTTTGACGCAAAATGTAATAATTCTGTTTAACGCAAAATGTAATAACGTTTGACGCAAAATGTAATAACTTCAATAACGCAATTATTGGATGAGGTTGAGCATGATAGTAAATTATCAGCCGAGGTCTTGATAATTTACGATATCATGCGATACCCGAATTCAATAATTGCTTTATTATACATTTTGTATAATGGAAAAACACCTCACAGAATAGTACCAACAACGCGTCACAGCCTAGTTACAACAACGCGTCACAAGTGGGTAGCAACAAAGTGTCACAAGATAGTAGCAACAATGCGTTACAGAATATGTCACAGGATATTAGCAACACGTCACTAGATAGTAGCAACAACGTGTCACCAGATAGTAGCAACAATGCGTTACAGGATATGTCACAGGATATTAGCAACACGTCACTAGATAGTAGCAACAACGTGTCACCAGATAGTAGCAACAACGCGTCACAAGTGAGTAGCAACAAAGTGTCACAAGATAGTAGCAACAATGCGTTACAGAATATGTCACAGGATATTAGCAACACGTCACTAGATAGTAGCAACAACGTGTCACCAGATAGTAGCAACAACGCGTCACAAGTGAGTAGCAACAAAGTGTCACAAGATAGTAGCAACAATGCGTTACAGGATATGTCACAGGATATTAGCAACACGTCACAAGATAGTAGCAACAACGTGTCACAGGATATTAGCAACACGTCACCAGATAGTAGCAACAACGTGTCACAGGATATGGCACAGGATATTAGCAACACGTCACAAGATAGTAGCAACAACGTGTCACGGGATATGGCACAGGATATTAGCAACACGTCACAAGATAGCAGCAACAACGTGTCACGGGATATGGCACAGGATATTAGCAACACGTCACAAGATAGTAGCAACAACGTGTCACAGGATATGTCACAGGATATTAGCAACACGTCACAAGATGGCAGCAACTTGTCACAGGATATTTCACAGAATATTAGCAACAACACGACACAAAATAATAGAAACAATGCGTCACATTATAGTAGCAACGTGACAAAGATAGTACCAGCAACGCGTAAAAAGAACGATTTACTGTAGGTTAGGAAGGGTTGGGAGACAGGGCCTACGGTTTAAAGTCCTTGTCAGAGAAGACTTGAAGGTCTAACGATTTGCAGATATTATTACGAAGGCAGCACCTTCTCCTTAGTTATTTTAAGACCCTGAGTGTTGTTCCGGCCGAGGCTTGAACCACGACCTCCCGCACAACAGACCGACGCTCTTACCAACTGAGCTAACCTGGTGTCGGTATACGTACCAGGCGTGAGATTTATGTTGTTCTCTTCGAGTTCTAACTCTTTCTGCAGCAATTCAGTCTTGGTCAGCGATCGATTTGATTTCACTTGCTATATTCACCTGCTATATTGCTTGCATATTCACTCCGTCGGGAAATCTCAAACATCTTGTCAGCAATGGCTTACGGTGCGGCAAACATTCACATAAACTTTCGCAGATGCCATATGTTTAGCATTTTCTTGTTTTCTTGACATCAGGTAAATGTGAACTCATGATAAACCATCAAGGTAGTATTTATGACAATGGAAAAGAGCTTCCTCAAATTTATCGTGAGCAAACTCTTGACTTGAATCATCAATCATTATCACAAAGAGCAATCGCTGACGAAATGCGTATTAGTATTGGATATGTGAACCAAAGTTTTTGGACATTACGACGATGCAATAGTAATGCCTGAAGTGAACAAAATCCCAAATTAGCTTCTAACCCTCCCCCCCACCCCTTACACTACACTCCAATTAAACTTTTGACCCCCCCCCCTCCCATTAATTTTAGAACCTCCCGATAATTATTGCACAGTCCCTAACTTTCTCTTTGTGGGTTTCCTGCGTTGTGATCAGTTTCCTATTACATGTAATTCCTGTAATCAGATCTGCGCTCTATCAGATCGGCGCTGTAAACTGATAGCCGATTAAAAATTCAAATTAATGACCGTTGTTTGTTTCTTATGGGTTGGCTGTGGTGTGTAACGCACTTTCTAGTAAGCAGCCATAAGAAGAGAGTGCGTTACCAACGGTTATTGATTTGAATTTAATGGGCTATCAGTTTACAGCGCCAAACTTACAGTATACATCCGATCACAGCACAGGAAACCCACAAAAAGCAAACTTAATTTTCTAAATATATAGCCGGGGTCTCCTGTGGCACAGATTGAGTTCCAAGATGTGTCTATTCACATTCATATTCACACACACCACACACACACACACAAATAAATAAAAAATAAAAATAAAACATAGCAGTGCATTACCGCATGGTGGCTCTTCATTCACTGAAATCTTTCCGATTGGAATTTAGAAAATGATTTTTGCATCATTATGCTCTGTGTTCTTATAAGAAATCCTCCTTATCGTCTTATGCGACTGGTTTGTCACAAAGGGTTTGTCACGAAATTATGACATTTCATGATGGTATCGTTTACCCGCTCATCTTGGTTGGACACAATACTTTGCAAGCGCATCACAAGAGCAGACTTGACTATTGAGTGCAACGCACTTAATTCCAAGTCAACGATTAGCTGATCTGATATTAAAAACTTCTAATACCATACAGTTCGCAATGACACAAAATATTCTCATTGTGAGAGGAACAGTTGCTTTGGGAGTGATCTTCGTCCTACTTGTTCTTTCATTAGGTAAGAAACGCAGATTTTTCCTGTCCACATTACCAAATAAAAAGTATTTCATTAGTCAGGGTCGCAATCTGTTAATATCTACTTTGAGTGATCCGTTAATTCGCCCGTAAGAACAGCCAACGAAACACATCGTAGGAGACACTAATTCGGTTGCTTTCTTTTGTTTTACATTATCACCTTATCGGTTACTAACAAACTACAGAGTAAAGGCATTTAACTCGGGGAAAAAAAACAGTCAACATCTTAAAATCAAATAGACACAAAAGAAAACAATGGAATAAGGTCCTATCAATGCGTATTAGTTTATAGCTATTTCACGGGTGTAGTAACTTCACAACGGCTTTGTTTCATAATAGGCTAAAAACAGCAATTCATTTGCTTTAGAAGGATTTAATCGCACCTTTTGGAACGTGTCGTAACTGTTTTATTTTTGCATGTAATTCTTGCAGAGGGAGATGCCGCCAACCTAAGAACCACATCGACTCCAACAAGTAAAATAGGTAAGACTTGCTTGACTTTTTTATCGCATTAATCCGAGTCATTTTCAGTGATTTTATCCAAGCTCGCTGCAGATTACCACAAACTGAGAGAATTTGATACTAAGAGGGCATTGGAATGTCACAAACCCGAGTTTTATATTTCATTTGCGAAAAAAATGACGTCAAACTCTGGCCAATTTTCAGTCCATCGCGCAACTGGAATGCATAAAAAAGATTAGTTCTTACGGCTTTAAAATTTTATTTATGTTTTAAGTACATAATGATAGAAAAAAATATGACATTGCTTTGGCCGTGTTGTCATAGCGACTTAATTCGGTACTCCTACGGAGTACAATTAACGCTATAATTGTACTCCTCTCGACCATTCAGAGTCGAAAACTTTTGTTGAGTGTGCTATAAAGCAAACAAATCTTCGTAAAACTCTTTCGTGCGATCACCCAGATTTATTTAAGAATAAAGAGAGCAAAATTGGAAATGAGACAGGAAGGTCCTGTGTTTCCTGTCCCTGTGTTCTTTATCTAAACTCCTTTTGTTTTATAGACCACAAGGCTCCCATCTTTAAAAACTGGAAGAAAATGCGGCTATCTTTTATAGCATGGCCGGAATCTCATTCCAAAACACTGAGATGCTTAGCAGACGGAGCACGACCTATCAAGTACCATTGGCTGAAAGATGGGACAGCGACAGTTCGTAACATGAGGACAACTCTACCGTATTTGAAGTTAAGGAAACTTGTGCCACAAGATGGTGGGCAATATACCTGTGTGGTTTCCAATGCTTATGGAACAATAAATCACACGTACACTTTGCATGTTGTTGGTAAGTTAAACATCATTAGTCTTACAGTTCTCTTAGCTTTAGCAATAATAATAATAATAATAATGATAATGATAATAATAATAATAATAATAATAATGATGATGATAACAATAATAATGATAATAATAATGATAATAATAATAATGATGATGATAATGATAATAATGATAATGATAATAATAATAATGATAATGATAATAATAATAATGATAATGATAATGATAATGATAATGATAATGATAATAATAATGATAATGATAAAGATGATGGTGATGATGATGATGAGGCCCTTATATAGCGTATTTTTACATCGTCTCAGTGCGCTTTACAAAGATTTATTAATCAGTGGACGACTTTACGGGCTGCATATTAAGGTGCTATTAGCAGCCGCCGTGCAGCTTACAATCATGAGTGATTTATTAGTACGTTTGTGTTGTGCCTCTAATGGATTGGCTGTTGGATCGGGCCCTAGAGACAATCCCGTATTCTTACACTAATAATTCAACAGGTTCTTTTATGTCCGCCATTTTACAAGTGCAGGTTAGGATGAATTGGGAGACAGGGCCTACGTTTTAAAGTCCTTATCCTAGACGACTTTTAAGTCTAGCCATTTGAAGATGAAATTAGAAAGGCAAAACCTTCTCAGTGCTAGAACCACGACCCACTACGTACACAACAGAACGACGACTTAATAACTCAGATATCTCCCGTTGTTATTTTACCAATTAACGCTCTTGCAGCTTTTCCGAGCCCTAAGTAGAAGCAGAGACCTAAGTTATACATTGTATTGGGTTTTTTTTTAAATCGTACTTCAATGAGAATCCAGTTTATTACCTGCATGTATGTCGATATTCCGCAAACGAACCGACAAATGCTTTTTTCCCCGGAATGATATCTATCTTTTATAGCATTTAATAAATTGGATAACGTTTTTCTCCCTACAGCCAAACTACGATCCAGACCAACACTCCAAAGGAACCTTCCAAAGAACACAAGTGTGGCTTTAGGAGATAACGCAACCTTGTCATGTATCGTGGTTGCTAGTGACACCTTGCCTGATTTTAGGTGGCTCAAGTGGAAGCAGGTTCCCACGACCTATCCATTACTGAACATTGGTATTGACAACAAAGCTTTCACATTTATCGACCTAAAGTATTACGATACGATCAGATCCGGTGACCGCTACGGTGTCAAAGTGACTATTGTTAATGTGACGGAAAAGGATTTAGGACTTTACACGTGTTGGGTCAGTAATCACATCGGCAGTGACCATGTCAGCGCCTTCTTGAACAAAAAGATCGAGCCTAAAACTACCAAGTTCCCTAAACATGTTGGTGAGTGTTTGAAGCTGATAACTATTGTATTATTATCAATTTATTAGTAAATTGGCTGCAGAAAAATTCGGCTTTCCCTCAAAAACCATAATGTGCAAAGTGTCATTAGGATGTTGTTGATTTTGTTTTCGCGGCACAAAATGACATCAATTGTGACGGTTTATGATGATGAAGAAAATGCACTGCTAGTATCGAAAGAAAGACTTTGATATTCATGCTTGTCTAATGATCGAAAAGTATGGGTAGCAGGAAAAACAGTTTATTTTTTGTTCTAAATATTCCTGGATTTTACTGGCCTTCAATTCATGGTGTTTGGAATCCATTTGGACCAGATTCTGATGAGATTATTCGTAACATTTTTACCCCAACCATGTTACCCAGTAACAGGAATAAAATGAAAGTTTACGCTGTTCCGGTTTGGCTCAATTCCATTTCAGGGCAGATTGATGTGATTATTGAAAAAAGAAAGTTTTCGAATTCTTATTTCTGATGGATGATAGATGATGGATGAAAGATGATGGATGATAGATGATGGATGATGGATGATAGATGATAGATGGTTGATTCCTTTGTTCTTTAGCTCAACTCTTTTTGTTTTGTAGACCACAGGGCTCCCATCTTCAAAAACTGGAAGATAATGCGGCTATCTTTTATAGCATGGCCGGAATCTCATTCCAAAACACTGAGATGCTTAGCAGACGGGGCACAACCTATCAAGTACCATTGGCTGAAAGATGGGACAGCGACAGTTCGTAACATGAGGACAACTCTACCGTATTTGAAGTTAAGGAAACTTGTGCCACAAGATGGTGGGCAATATACCTGTGTTGTTTCCAATGCTCATGGAACAATAAATCACACGTACACTTTGCATGTGGTTGGTAAGTTAAACATCATTAGTCTTACAGTTCTCTTAGCTTTAGCAATAATAATAATAATAATAATAATAATAATAATAATAATAATGATAATAATAATGATAATAATAGTGATAATGATAATAATAATAATGATAATAATAGTGATAATAATAATGATAATAATAATGATAATGATAATAATAATAATGATAATGATAATGATGATAATAATAATAATAATAATAATGATAATAATAAATAAAACAATAATAATAATTTTAATAACAATACAATAATAATAATATCAAGAAAGTATTAGTTGATTTTCCTTTTTCCATCGATCAAAAATAAATAGCATAAATAATGTATCACTTGTCTTCAGTGCTGAAGTGTAGATTGATTTAACAAAGCTTCCCCCAATTAAAGGTAAAAATTATATAATGATTAATTAATGTCGTAAAATATTAAAATTTAAAGAGAAAAAGTTACTATTTACAAAAAACTAGAAAAGAACAAAATGAAAAACAAGCATTATAAAAAAGTCTAAAATTATCTAATATCGGCAAGGTTAGTATTAATGCTAAAGTCCAATAAAAAGTCATTTTCGTTGTTCTTATAAAAAGGAGTGCGGGAGCCTCTAATGCATGTAATTACAGCTTTCAAAATCTCAAACGACAAGTTTGTTCTAATATATGTTATTGTGTCAGAATAGCTTTGTCCAGTTTTGTTCGCCAGTTTATCCGCTAGAGTTTTTAGGAAAATTTGGCTTTCCTTGCCCATACCACCATTGGTCCCAAAGATAAGCGGTGTAAATGAACCCATTTCCACTTCCAGAACTCTCTGTTGATATTTTCTTTTCTTTTCTTGCTCTTGTTCGTTGAATATTGATGAGGTGGTTTTCTTTATGATAATAATAATGATAATAATAATGATAATGATAATAATAATAATGATAATGATAATGATAATGATAATGATAATGATAATAATAATGATAATGATAATAATAATAATGATAATGATAATGATAATGATAATGATAATAATAATGATAATGATAAAGATGGTGATGATGATGATGAGGCCCTTATATAGCGTATTTTTACATCGTCTCAATGCGCTTTACAAAGATTTATTAGTCAGTGGACGACTTTACGGGCTGCATATTAAGGTGCTATTAGCAGCCGTGCAGCTTACAATCATGAGTGATTTATTAGTACGTTTGTGTTGTGCCTCTAATGGATTGGCTGTTGGATCGGGCCCTAGAGACAATCCCGTATTCTTACACTAATAATTCAACAGGTTCTTTTATGTCCGCCATTTTACAAGTGCAGGTTAGGATGAATTGGGAGACAGGGCCTACGTTTTAAAGTCCTTATCCTAGACGACTTTTAAGTCTAGCCATTTGAAGATGAAATTAGAAAGGCAAAACCTTCTCAGTTATTTTAAAACCCTTAATGCTGGTTTGGCCGAGGCTTGAACCACGACCCACTACGTACACAACAGAACGACGACTTAATAACTCAGATATCCCCTGTTGTTATTTTACCAATTAGCGCTCTTGCAGCTTTTCCGAGCCCTAAGTAGAAGCAGAGACCTAAGTTATACATTGTATTGTTTTTCATATCGTACTTCAATGAGAATCCAGTTTATTACCTGCATGTATGTCGATATTCCGCAAACGAGCCGGCAAATGCTTTTTCCCAAGAATGATATCTATTTTTTATAGCATTTGATAAATTGGATAACGTTTTTCTCCCTACAGCCAAACTACGATCCAGACCAACACTCCAAAGGAACCTTCCAAAGAACACAAGTGTGGCTTTAGGAGATAACGCAACCTTGTCATGTATCGTGGTTGCTAGTGACACCTTGCCTGATTTTAGGTGGCTCAAGTGGAAGCAGGTTCCCACGACCTATCCATTACTGAACATTGGTATTGACAACAAAGCTTTCACATTTATCGACCTAAAGTATTACGATACGATCAGATCCGGTGACCGCTACGGTGTCAAAGTGACTATTGTTAATGTGACGGAAAAGGATTTAGGACTTTACACGTGTTGGGTCGGTAATCACATCGGCAGTGACCATGTCAGCGCCTTCTTGAACAAAAAGATCGAGCCTAAAACTACTAAGTTCCCTGAACATGTTGGTGAGTGTTTGAAGCTGATAACTATTGTATTATTATCAATTTATTAGTAAATTGGCTGCAGAAGATTGTTGCTTCTGCTCTAAAAACTATGATATGCTTAGTGTCAAGTGGGCTTTAGATATTGTCACGTCACGCATCACAGGTAGTGGTACGTAAGGATGGAAGAGGTATTGCATGAACTCCTTTTAAAAAAGTACTTTGAATGAACCAGTTTTAGGGCCTATCAATAAATCATGAACAAAGGCAATACGTTTTAAGGACGTAATGTCAAACGAAGTGAAATCCTTGGATCTGACATCCAAAATCCTTTTGGTTTCAGATCCACCTATCGGGAACGGAGGCAATCTATCTCATCCAACATACAGCGGACGTCCAACTACTTGAAGTCCTCGATCTATGGAGCGTGAGAAGGCTGCAATAAACAATAGAAACTTTGTGCACAGTATTTGCATAAAAATAGATTTCAATTCCTGGAGGATAGAAAATGAATTTTTTGGTACCCCAAAGTGACGTCACATGAAAACGCTTTAAATAGATGCATGCAATGTTTTGTTCATATTTTTAGCAATCCAATCAGGAATCCCATCAATTTTGATTTACTTAGTTTAGATTCGACATCGGTCACTACTCTGAATTACCTTCTATTGGGAACGACGGGAAAAACTTTAGAAAGAGGCTGAAAAGTTAAATACATAAATAATTTTCAAAAATGGCCGCCAATCTCGGTTGGGACTAGGGACAAGTAAATGTTGGCGAGGCCTCATTAGAAAACAAAGTCTACTTAGTACGATATTTTGTGTAAAAAATCATTCATCTCACCAATTCGAGTTGTTTTAAGAATATGTAACCACTGTATTTTTGAATATGATTCACTGAATTATATCTTGCCAATAAGCATGGCTTTAATCACTGTTTTAATAATAATAATATATATAAATTTGTAAAGCGCTTATACAAATCTGCTCTAAGCGCATTGAAAATAAATGATGATGAAAAATGTTAAAGCAAAAACTATGTTTTGAAAGCTAATTTGAATAAATAAGTCTTAAGTTGTGATTTGAATGAAGCCAAATTAGTAGTGTTTCTTATTGATGACGGGAGCATGTTCCAAAGTTTAGGGGCAGCATCAGAAAAAGAACCTAGACCATAAGATTGAAGATTGTAGGACTTGAAGTTTAGAGCCAGATGAGAAGACGATCGAAGATTGCGTGAAGGTTTATAGGTAGAGATGAGATCTTGGATGTAGACAGGAGAGAGATTATGCAGGGCTTTGAAGGTAAGCAAAATTATTTTAAACTCGATCCTTTCAGCCACAGGAAGCCAGTGTAAATCAATGAGGACAGGAGTTATGTGATCATGTTTGCGCGACAGGGTGATGAGACGAGCAGCAGCATTTTGGACAGCTTGAAGCTTGTTAATGAGATTTTGGGGAAGGCCATACAGAAGAGAATTACAGTTATCAAGTTTTGAAGTGATAAATGCGTGAACAAGTATTTCTGTGGTCTTGGAGGAGATGAATTTTCTAATTCGAGCAATGTTACGTAGATGATAGAAGGCAGATTTGCAAGTATTGTTGATGTGTGGGACCATAGACAATGTAGAGTCGAGAATTTTATTAGATTTTGCCATGAAAAGTTGTTTTTGGTGTTATTTGATTACTGAATACGATTGTATTACCAAATGAAAACGATTCACCAAGATCTATTCACAGGATAACGTGTACAATTGGAGCGGCGAGTACAATCCAGAAAGAAGGGTGTGCTACTCTAAAAGTGTAATTTTTCAATTTGTTTGAAAAAATTCAATTTTGGTTTTGTTTTCTATCACAACTTTTCAACTGCAGTTTAAGCTGTCCAAGCGGCTCGAACCACACTTTTTTGCTTCGGAACTCCATTGTCTCTATAGCACAGCCGGGCTGTTCACTTGACTTCGTAGCCACGTTGGAGAATTCACTACGCCGACTCTGATACATCATCAGACTTGCCACTCGAGTATAACGATGATACAACAGACGACGAACAGTCCTTATTCGATGAAGACTGCCTAGATATCACAGATTGGCCATACGCAGTTAACCTGTTTTTTCCGCCATGTTGGAGAATTCACTAGGACTCTGAGTCATTATCAGAACTGCCACTCGAGTATATCGATGATACAAGAGACGACAAACAGTCCTTATTCGATGAAGACTGCCCAGATAACACAGATTTGTCATGTGCTAAGGATGCTTCCTCGCAAACGTTTCTAGGAGTGACCGCTATTTTATCATTATTTTGGTCAATTCTAGTATCAAGCTGTTTTGAAGAACAGTCCGAAAAGAATATAGAATGGGGTGGTGCGCTAGAATCTGTTATTTCATTATTTTTTAATGAACTATCGTCTTCCTGGACAAGTTGGCCTTCTGACTGACACGTCCCCTCTTCCTGATCATTATTACCCAGTCGAGGTATTTCCCCTTCAATTTCTAATTTACCATTTGCAGAAGGCGATTTCACCAGCACACTTTTCTTCCATTGATTTTTGTCGTCTTTGATGGTACTCTTTCTTTTCCTGCGAGGCAATAGACCGGGCAGTTTCGTGGCCAAGGGATTGGTAGACGTCTCACTAAACCAAGACCTATCTTCGACCTCTTTTCTTTTATTTCTTTTATGCGCGTCAAAGCCTACAATTCACACCAAGAAGAAGAACATTAGATTATCAATAAAAAAGAACAATTAAACGGTGCTTCATAATGGTAATAATATTGAGTGGAATGCAATGTGATCTGACATTATATGAATGTATGGTGGTTGGGTGAGCGTAGCGGGAGTGCGATATGTTGATCATGAGTATGACTTCAGAACCAAATTGCACGACACGAAGTTCTATTACTTATTCATTTTACTATAGTATTTTTACAAAATTTACCCAAATTTATGTCTTATGATGTCATAGTCACCTACAGGTGAATAAAACTTAGCGAGCTCCCGCTAGTTTGTCAAAAAAAAAAAAAAACAACAACAACAACAAACAAACAAACAAAACAAACAAGCAACAAAAAAAAATTATCTCTCCGCTATTTACTCAATTCACTTGAATGTGTCAAACATAAAAAATATCGATATTTTTATTTCTTTTTGAAGCAGTCGATCCAAACATGTCAACATGTCAACATGTCAACATGCCAAATGACTCGACTTTCATTCCCGGACTCTATGTCATTGTGAGTAGATATTCTATTTGGTTCTCTCCTGTGCTTTAAAGGGATTTCTCTGGGTTCTCCATTTTTTTCTCCTCCGTAAGTAAACTTTTAAATCCCAATTCGACACGAGATTTGTTGGCTTTGTAAAACAAGGCAATTTTAATTTATTTATTTTCGCTTGGCTTTTTTTTTACATTGTCACAATTTCAATTCCTTTCAGCAACCTCGAAAAAAAAACGTTTCTGTAAATGATCTTTTCAGGGAACTAAATCAACATACCAGTTTTGTAGAACTTGATCTTTTTCGCACGTTGAACATCTTCAGGCTCTTCAGGAACCAAAGCAATATCAAGACTTGCTCTTTTTCTTAGTTCATCGTCAGCTTTGTTGATCTCAGCGATATTTTTCTTTTCGTCTCGAAATTTCTTTCTCAGGAGTTTATTAGCAGCGTAATCGTCTTTCCATACTGACTGGACCTCCTGGATAGTGGTAACGATAACAAAAGAAGACTCATTAGGTGGATTACATATTGTCATGGAATATTTTTTCCTGACCTCTGTGTGGTCGCCGAAAACCCTAAAATAAAGACTGGACGAATGGTGCAAATTAGAGCAGTTTTCATATGACTGTAAACAGCTCGCGGCAAAAACGCGGTCGTGGTACGGCAAGGCATACGCCAGGCCAACCACATGCACTCTCCCTCCAATCAAATACCCGAAACACGGCGCGGAAACGGTCACGCTAAGGTCACGAAACCGTCAAAGTACGCCAGACTAATCATATTGAGCAAGATAAAAGTATACAATCAAAATTCTTGAGAACATCACGGTCGCGGCAACGCAAGGCAAGCATACGGCACAGCTTTTCACAGTCGTCATAAGATCATAAGAAATCTAATATATATGCACAAACTTGCATTCAGCCACTTAATTGTATCATGTGTCGAACACTGTGCAACTGTTGTGCGCAAGCGTTAAAAACTACTTTTGCAACATCGCGCGCAGCAAGTTCCATAGTGTGGCAAAACTACAGCGTCCACCGCAATGGCCTAATTTTCTCAACCAATGAAACACCATATAACAGAGGTCTGCATTTTCTTGAATATGTGTAAAACGTAAACAAAACGATGTGTCTTTAAAAGTGGAGTGTCCGTATAAGCCATACCGATGTTTAGGAAAAAAACTGGGTCGAGTTGGCATTGCAGTGCATTGTGGGACTGCTTTACGGACATACTCCCAATATATGGCCTCTATTTCGTCTCCTAAGACCCCGTTTACACGGGACCGTTCAAAACCGGGGCAGTTTGGCTTTGCGTTCATGAGTCCTCTATTACTGTCCTGATCTGAGGCCAGCCAAATTAATGTTCAAGTTTGGGACCTAAAAAGAGTAGGTCTCACTTTGGGACCAGAGCAGTGAAAGCTTCGAACGGTAAACACCGATACCATTCTCAATTTTGCACAATTAGCGCGGTTCTGGCCTGGGATCGATATTTAGTTGGCCTGGCTACTCATTCAAAACAAAGTGAAAATGTTGCCGATCATGCAATCAGTATTAAAGCAATAGTCGCATTGTAAAGACTTGCTTCAGTTATCGCTGCTTCAAATGGCGGTTGTTTCAGATCAAATTCATTGATCGAGGCAACGCGTCACAACGCGGTCCCCATAGCCCCGCGTAAACACAACTGCAAAACAGTGAATACAGGTCCCAAAGAATAACGGACCCAAACTTGAAAGGTCCTGAGTAAACGGGGCCTAAAAAAATCCAACAATGCAGTGTTAATGCCAACTCGGCCCAGTTTTTTTTCTCGACCTTGGAAAGGTTCATTATAAAAGTGTTTGCACCGACAATACATGTTGAAGAAAATGTTGAACAGAGGAAAATATTTTTCTTGTAAAACCTCGCATTCAATAGTTCAGGATGGGTTTACGCAAGTGATTAAAGAAAATATTTTTATTCTCATGGGAATCAAATAGCGTCGAGTGATGTGAGTTTGGAAGATCATAAGACTCTTCATTAAGTGTTTGAGACCCAGCAATACATGTACCTGTAACTGGTGTAAGGCAGGAGCCGCTTTTTTAGATTTCTGTACATCCTCAACTCCATGCTCCAACTTAAACATGGCATCGACAGCCATTCTCTTGGCATCCTCTTTGTCTAGGAAAGTGATTTCAAATGTCATAGAGTATTAAAAACAAAAGTAAAATTTAACTTTCCTTTCCAATTAAAAGTCGTGAAACCAGAACATCATTGAATAATTATTGTACTTGGCTTTCCATATAGCATTATTCTCTGGGGGAGGAATACAACTAATTGCAAGACACTGTAAAAACATGATATTTACTTTGCCTTATTGTTCAGTAGTGCTAAATATTACCAAAAATTTAAATCTAAATTATGAGAGGAATCTCAATCTCTGCACCTGTTGTTTCTACTGTTTCAGTTGCAGACGGCTCCCACGTTTCATTCTTTCTTCTTGCACCACTGACCACAACATAATCACAATTCTATAAGAATACATTAAATATCAAATTAATTAAATTCATTATTGTTGTTCCACTGGTCATAGCATTTAATTAGAAATAACAACATCATCACAACTCTATATCCTGAATCAAATGCCTTGAATTAATAACTTGAAAATATTGTGAAGTTTTAATTGGATGTGCTATTTCAAAGGTTGCATATTTTATGACCATTGAATTTTGCGAGCTTTCAAAAAAATATTTAATTTATTTAATAGCAATTTCATTAAATAAAATGACAGTCATATTTTGTTTCAAAACATAAATGATTTAATGATTAAAGAAATTTATTTCTGGTATTTGTTAAGTGCCCCCAATTAGTGTACTACATGTACTGATAGTAATGTTAGGAGACAGGCAGACACGATATATAAAGTCTACCAGATGCATTACTTATACAGTGTTAATACAGTGTTAATATGGTTAAAAGGTTCCAGACGCGCCTTTTTCCCCAGAAGTCCTGATTGCCGATTGCCTTACCTTGGGATCAGTTTCAATTTCAAAGTAGTTATCACAAAGATGGCATTTCATGCGAAATCTGTAAATTGGAGTTGAGTAGTAGTTGCCCACTTTCTTCTTCTCTGCATTGTAACGCACTCCTGCATGCAAAAGTAAATATGAACTTTTTAAGCAAATAACCAGATACAAAGTACAAAGACATACTGTTCCTATAGGCAGTGAGATAAGATGTATTTAATGATTTAGTATTTAGTAAAGAAAAATTGACTAGCAAGAACCCTTCATCTCTGCAGTTTCTACAAACCTTTATCAGGCATAAGCCATGCATGTTTATCCTCATATTAAAAGACTTAGGTTTGTTTATGCCTATTCAAACTCATCGTGAAGTACCACTTGAATGCAAAGCTAGCCAGGCAAAAATCTATTGTTTCAGCTGACATGCCTTCTGCATGAGAACGGTCTTTTAGATGGACTGTGATTATCAAATAATTATGCATATCTACACTGTAACCAGTTCTCTATTCATAAATATAACATGATTGTATTGTACCAACCCATTCCAACATGGCTGCCACATCCTCCACACCATATATTATAGGGTAACTCAAACCTAAAGAACAAGATAAACATGCAATGAAACAAGTTAGTCATGAACCATTAAAGCCTGGTTGATACAGTTTGCTGTATGTACTGATGAACATTTAACATTTTACAACAACTCTCGTAAATAACACATTCTGATTGGCTGAGAGCTATGATCACTAAGAGGACAGACACATGGATGACATAATGTTTTTGAAACCAAGACTCGCTGGTAGGATTTCATCGTAAGGACTGTGATTTTGCGATTTTATTTTGCTAATAAAAGTCGACAATGAAACCAAAAGAGGAACCAAACTTTGAATTTAATCTTGCTGATAGTCTTGCCGACGAATATTTAGTTCTGGAGGCAGAAAAGATAGAGGAAGACATGAAAAATTCATCTCGCTTTGCAGCTTGCGAAGAAAAAGACTTGAATGAGTTGTGTCAAGTGCCATTCCAGAGTCGATCTTCAATGGCTGCTCCATCCAGAACGTGAATGTCTATGTTGTCAAGCGAAATTGACATTGCTTTTCTTAGCTGAACTTATTACTAAGCTTTGTTTTTTAGAACCTTTGAGTTCGTTTTCTGACTCAAACTCTTTTCGACTTAGCTCATAAAAAAGCCATTTATAAGTAAATGTCAAAAGTTTTGACCAATAGCAAGCATTCTTTCACAGTGGCTGTCAAAGAACTGTCAAAATTCGCCAATCACAGTGTAGGAAGTTTGGTTGTGAAATGTTGACGTGTTTTATGAAAAAAACTTTTGTAAGTTATAAAATAACCTTTGAAGTTTTCAAAAGTAAATAACCGAAAAACCTTCGTCTTACTTTCTGTACTCTGTCCTCTAATGATCATGAAAACTACTATCTAAGCGAAAATATTCAAAAGCTCACAATAATCGGAGCTGTTTGGTCTATCGCCTTGCTTTCCTTGAATGACAAATTTTCGAAAAACTTTTCGCTTATTTTATTTTGTAATCATTTCGCAGTTTGTTGTAAAAAACAGATCGCACATAGATTTCCATTGCTGTCCTCTTATTGATCATAGATGACGTCTTAAAATGTTCAAAACTTTACAGTGAAACTACTCGCTGCGCTCGTGGTTTCACTTTAGTTTTGAACATTTTAAGACGTCATCTATGATCAATAAGAGGACAGACAATGGAAATCTATGTGCGATTTGTTAAATAAAAGACATTTTCTGTTTTACATTTGTATATAGCCTGTTATAGACAAGGGGGAGTTGGAAGAATTCTCAATGTTTATACGACACATACTAGTATTTTTTATTAGTAATTTCATAGGTTATTGCATGTATATAGCCTGTTATACACAAGGGGGAGCTAGTTGGAAGAATTCTCAATGTTTATGCAACACATACTAGTATTTTTTATCTAATTTAATAAGTTATTGCATGCTCAAGGATAATCTACATATTACCACTAGTAAAGATAATTATTGTGAAACTTTCATATAATATTCCATTGCAAGTGCATCAAATATGTCAGTCTTTAGTTATTCAAAAGAAGCTCATATATTCTGTATTCTTTATATGATACTTGATGTTGCTTTAATGTTGCAATACTGTATGTAAGTTACACATTTATCGGCTGTATACCTGATAACAAGAATGCCTTGACCCAGCTTCTTGGCTCTTTCTCTCAAGGGATGTTGTCCAACATATTTGTTTATTGATCCCTTTAATTTACAAAATGAAAAAAAAACAACATGCCATTAGATTCAAACTTTGTTAGTTAAATAATAGATTGGACAGTTTTTTCTGTGCTCTGTTTACTAAATGATAATGTAAATTAATCAAAATAATGGCTGGTCAGTCAATAGTATGATGAGCAGCGATTTAGTTTTAGCTTAGATAATCCTCATTTCTAGCTTTAATGACTGGCAAGGCAAAGATTCCACTGGACAGATTCTTAGTCCTGGGTAGAGTATACCCTATAACTGGTGGTATAATTTTAAGCCCTGTGATATGCATGTAAGCATGAAGGGTGAAGAGAAGCATGCATTGCAGGCAAATATTATTCCGTGTTTTTGGTATTTTTAAAGTTTTTTTTTTACTGAATGGAGCATTATTGGATTTTCCTTTATCATATTTGCTAAGTTTGCTGCACACATATGCATGGCATCAGCAACCATGCTCTGTTCAAGAATAATTAACAATTCTTGACCAATCAGAGCATGTGTACGGTCCTACAAGCTTACACAATAATCAGCTTCACAGTAAGTAAGTGCACAGAGAAAGAAATATTGTGGGTACAGCATTTCCTTTATGTTGTGTGCTACATGCAGAGCATGGAAAACGTTTATACAAAAATTAGGTTTAAGTTTTCAATGTAGTTTTTTTTACTTCTAGGAGTAGTGCGAACCATATACATATCTGTGAAATAGCACAAAAACTAAAAAGCACTAAACACATCTATGCCTTTTGTTTTCAACTGTTTTATTGGTGCTGTTTTGTAATAATTAATAAGTACTATTTCAGGGATATATGGTTTGCTCTTTAGTATTTAAATATTTTCTATATGATTTTACCTCCGCGGCCAATTTAGGGATTTCGTGAAGCCAGGAGTCAAATAAACTAAGAGAATACTGACTAATAAAGAAATGACGATTCAAGTTTTCAAATTCTTTACATCATAGCCTGATATCGTCTCTTGAAATTATAGAATCACCAGAAATTTCCCAAGAGAGGAAAGAAAAAAGCCTATAAAATATGAAATACTAAACTTTTCATACAAAAATATACCTTGTCAGGGGTCCAGTCTGGAGGATAATACTTGTTAACTGCTTTCCTCTCGGCCTAAATAGCACATGAAATAAAAAATCGAAGCTCATATAGCTGAAAATTTTGCTTAAAGCAATAAAAAGTAAATATGAGTAAACTCAAAACTCACCATTTTGTCTTGTTTACTTCGTATTGAGCCTTCTATAATTTGTACAGCGGCAATACCACAGGAAGCCCAGTCTTTAGTAGAGTTCCAATGTTGAATGGCTGTTACCTAGAAAGGCTTCACACCCGTCCTTTTTAGGGTTCTATCGTCGTGTACGGATTAACAAAGTGCGTCATAGAGTTTCCGAACACACGAGTGAGACTTAGAAATTTTGGTTCTCCTCACTTAGAAAAAAAATTAAGTGAAGACACCAAGAATCGAACTCGGTACCTTCGGCACCAAAGGACTACTACAATGCCAACCCCAACCCTAACCCTAAACCTAACCACTAGACCACGAAGCGAATTCGGTTGGGTGGTCTCATTTTTGAGTCATATTTAAACGATGTATCATTAGCATGTGCACATAAATATTTATTATAGTTTAATTTATGCTATCGTAGGGTACGACTACTAGCCGATTACTCCAAATTTGCATTTGAATAGAATTCCCCTGACAATTCCCGTACACGACGATACAACCCTTTTTAGGGTTTACCTTATTTCTTATCGTTTCTTATTCTTATTATTTTCAACAGAATCTACGCGCTCTCCCCGGATCGGTTCAGTATCATTTGAAAAAGTCAAAGCCAATTATAAAATGACTCATTATAAATGACTCCGAAACTTGGCTTAAGTTGGTACCGCTTTATGATGTTGGTAGTGGTTCCGATATTACTAAACGACTGTTAATTTTTAATTTCAACAAAAATCGAAAGAAGTTGGGGGGGAGGGGGTGGGGATGCAAAAATCCTTATTGGGTCTAGTTTTTAGGTCACCAAGGTCGGAATCGAGTGAAAGAGACTGGGTATGATAGCAACCAGCATCAAAACGAGTCTGTGTTTAAACTTGATTATTGAGTTCGAAAATATGGCGGCAAGTGTTTGTACTGGAGAATATAGCACGCCGACAAAGATGTGCAATACTGTACGATTTCACCATCTTTTAAACATCTACTGATTTCTGTGTTATCAAGATGGCGATCGACGGAAGGAGAGCATTTTGGCTGAGTTTTGGTGTTTTGTCTGGTATTGGGGTGACATATTGTGTGTCTGAGTTGAGGAAGTTGCTGAGAGAAAAATGTACGAGACGACCTCTTTCTCTTCTTGAAGATGCGATCCAGTTAGAAGATCTCGCTACTTTGGCTCGATCGCCCAACTTGTCTCTCAAACGCAGTGCCGAGCAGTTGATTTTAGATCGGGCTATGAAGGACAAGAACTTGGAATTCATTATGAATGCTTGCTTTAGTTCGGATGAAGTACAAGTCTTGAAAGGAATAATTGTCATCGGGGTACTCGTCAAAAGTACTGATTTTAGGGATAAATTACTTCAGTTTGATGTACTAGAAACGTTAGCTTGTTGTCTTGATCACTCGATAGAACCAGGCTATAGGAAGTTAGCAGAAACTGGAGGCAGACATGTCAAACTACAGAGGGTCATATCGTCGTCTCTGTTCGACTTGGTACGTGATGATGATGCCCTCAAGATTCGACTTGGTAACGCAAGCTCGAAGATTGTTTCATCAGTTCTGCATCTGATGTTCGATTCTCCAAGTAAAGAAGTAATGAAATGGTGTATATTTGTCACGCATCAGTTAGCTCTCAATGACACGGTCCGTCCTCAGCTGTTAGCAAATGATGGTGTTAGTGTTGTTTCTCAAGTGATGGTTAGGAATCAAGGAGATAACGTCTTGATGACCCTCTGCCTACAGACCTTAGTTATGTGTGCTAATGTTTCTGAAGAAGGAGAGATTCAGGCTTTGCACGAAATGGCCAGCCATAACATTATACAGCCAACAGTAGCATGCTTAAAAGCAGGTATAGTTTGTTTTAGTTTATAATGCACTATATAAAATTACTTGATTCTGATTGGACAAGAGGAGGACAATTAAATCGCAAATTGTACTCTGTAGAGTTCCAATTTTTGCTCAATGTTTTTGAGTGTATTATAAACAAAAAATTGCCGAATTTCTTGTACAATTCAGAATTTATAGATACTCATGATGTTTTGAAAGTTCTCAAATTGAACTTGCCTTGAAGGGTCGACCAATTTTGAGACTTTCAAAAAATTACATTCCTAATTGTAGTCGAGGCCATGTGATTTCCTATGAAGTAAACCCCCATTCCAACCCTTGTCAAACCAAGTGGTGCCATCCTTCTCAAAGGGTGGGTACATAACCACACCTGCGCATAGAAACAATATAAATTATTTAGTACACGTAGAAACAATATAAATTATTCCGTAGCATGCTTGAAAGAAAGCATTTATAAAGTGTAATCTAACAAGTCAATCTTAGAAGAGCTCCCCTTCTGCTTTCCTTGGTAAATGGTTGTGTTTTCCCCCCAATCTATGCAGTATGATTTTCTTGTGCATATTACAGGGAATAAACTCTTCTGCCCCACAGAAATATGTGGGCCTGACTGTGGGCCTATAAATATAAAACGGTCAGAATGGAAACTTCTTGTCAAATCTTAATTGCTTTGTTCATGTTGATCAGTAAAATATAGTACCTAGTTGATGATTACAGTGCAAATAGAAAAATCGTGGGCATCTAGAAATATTCTAGGAATGTTCTATTATTCTTTGGCCAATCAGAATTGGCTTTCTAACCAAAAGATAACGAAAAGATAATAATAGCACTTAGTGATTGGCTATTGAATATTTCTAGGAGCCCACAATTTTTTGTTTTACAACAACTCACCTAAATAACACATTCTGATTGGCTGAGAGCTATGATCAATAAGAGGACAGACACATGGATGACGTAATGTTTTTGAAACCAAGACTCGCCGGTAGGATTTTATCGTAAGGACTGTGATTTTGCGAATTTATTTTGCTAATAAAAGTCGACAATGAAACCAAAAGAGAAACCAAACTTTGAATTTAATCTTGCTGATAGTCTTGCCGACGAATATTTAGTTCTGGAGGCAGAAAAGATAGAGGAAGACGTGAAAATTTCATCTCGCTTTGCAAACGAGTGCGAAGAAAAAGACTTGAATGAGCTTGTGTCAAGTGCCATTCCAGAGTCGATCTTCAATGGCTGCTCCATCCAGAACTTGAATGTCTATGTTGTCAAGCGAAATTGACATTGCTTTTCTTAGCTGAACTTATTATTAAGCTTTGTTTTTTAGAACCTTTGATTTCTGACTCAAACTCTTTTCGACTTAGCTAAAAAAAGCCATTTATAAGTAAATGTCAAAAGTTTTGACCAATAGCAAGCATTCTTTTACAGTGGATGTCAAAGAACTGTCAAAATTAGCCAATCACAGTGTAGGACGTTTGTTGTGAAATGTTGACGTGTTTTATGAAAAATGCTTTTGTAAGTTATAAAATAACCTTTGAAGTTTTCAAAAGTAAATAACCAAAAAACCTTCGTCTTACTTTCTGTACTCTGTCCTCTAATGGTTATGAAAACTACCATCTTAGCGAAAATATTCAAAAGCTAACAATAATCGGAGCTGTTTGGTCAATCGCCTTGCTTTCCTTGAATGACAAATTTTCGAAAAACTTTTCGCTCATTTTATTTTGTAAACATTTCGCAGTTTGTTGTAAAAAACAAATCGCACATAGATTTCCATTGTCTGTCCTCTTATTGATCATAGATGACGTCTTAAAATGTTCAAAACTTTACAGTGAAACCACTCGCTGCGCTCGTGGTTTCACTTTAGTTTTGAACATTTTAAGACGTCATCTATGATCAATAAGAGGACAGACAATGGAAATCTATGTGCGATTTGTTAAATTCACACTGTAAGCTAGAACTTATTTGGTTGGTCATCATGAGTGATGGTGACTGAACAGCTTCTTTTCTTGGCCCTTTAATGTGCATTTAGTCAACTCAGAACCTTATTCTTACCTTAAGCCCAAAAAATTGTATTCAGAACTGATTTGTGCTGTCTTTAAATTTCATAAATGTCTTAATGTTAACATCAACACACATCCATGCTGGGTTTGTTTGGGTTATAAAGTACATAAAGAGTGGTTTACTTTAGCTAGGGCCCGGTCCACACCATTCCGGATAAATTTGAAACCGAATTTTTATTTATTTGGTTCCATTTCTAAAATTTGTTTTTGCCGAATCGTTCTGGATTCGCCTGGACTAGTGTGGACGGTAGGCCTAGCCGAATAAATAAAAATTTGGATTCACAAATCACAAATATGTCTCGCCATATGTACCTCTCTCCATACTCCTGAGATATTCCATTGCTTACTTTTCGTTCATACTAGTCTTTGTTGCTCATTGACAACAGGCCATAGCACCAACAAGAAGCTGGGGGATGGGGTTCCATGTCCCTCCAGTTTCCCCCAGAAAAGTCACTTTAAGTAATCAAATTTATCTGGTATAGTGTGGACTGGGCCTTAAGCCTTATTTTGTATTATAAAAAATCTAGTGTTAGTAGTATCATTGCCAATTTTAAAATTTAAATTTCAGATGACAGTGATTTAGTCTACTGGGCAACAGCCTTGATTCATGAGTACTCTGTCAAAGACCTTTACAAATCACAAATCTGTGCCGTACCAAACATTGTCAAGCTACTTCAATCTGTGCTGTCGACCAGTGAGGCCATTCTACAAAGAATTGTCCTTCGTGTTATCAGTTTTCTTTGTGTTGGGAACCAAGAGTTCAGGAATAAAGTCCTGCAGTGTAATTCTCTTCTTGCACGTTTGACTGTGTGTTTTTCATCTGGTGATCATGATGTTGTTCACTGGGCTGTGGTTCTTCTTCATGATCTTCTGCTGTCATCAGGTATGAATGGGAAAAATAGAGGCTTTGCACTAAAGACAGCCATGACAGAAAACATAACTTACAATTAAATCAGAATTCTTTCTCATGCAAACCAAAGAGGCCCTTTGCAGTTAAAGGTCACATGTATGTACTGGTGAGCAAGATTTTAATTTTATATTAAATTGGTGATTCTGTATAGCTACTTTTAAAGAACTGAATGAAATGATGTGTAGCCAGTGTGTTACGAAATGCAGTTTTATTACAATCTCTCGTAACAGGTTGTAGAAAGTTTGTTTGCTCACCAGTATATTTCACCCAGGGGATTCAAGATGTTCATTCATTTGCTCTCAGTGAATTAATCAGCTGGTGATTACTGAGCTGCAAAGGGCCTATTAGATCAGATTCAATTCCTGCCTTCTTACATATTGGCTGCCATGACGCATCTAATTTATATGAAGGTTAATACAGTATATATTGTGTTATAGTAGCCTTCATTCTTAGCAGGCAATTCTGTTTGGTATTATTTGGTAATGATTGGGAGACCTTTATGATAACATTTTCATTTGGGTCTTGGACAAACAAAAGAAAGAAAAGCAAAGAGGATATGGGATGGAAGGAGAAAAAGGGAGAATCCATGTGCTTCCTCTCCATACTCCTAAGATATTCCAGGCCATAGCACCAACAGGGACCTGGGGGTGGGGTCCCATGTCCCTCCAGTTTCCCCCAGAAAAGTCACTCTAAGTAATTAATGGAATGAAATATTCATTTTTTTGTGATCATATAATGTGAAGTGACTTCATATCTCCCCCACCCAACCCCCCCAAACTTTCTTGGTGTTTTAAGGCTTGCAATGGCCCTGCTATGATAAAGTTCTAGTCATTAAATTTTAAAATTGAATTCCATAAAAATCACAATACTTCCTAGGTTCTTCAACTTCATCATGTAAACAGACAGCCGATAGGGTTGTCAGTGTGTGTGAAGGCATTATCAAGTCACTTGTTCCTTTAGCCTACCGGAAAGACAACATACTAATAAGACTAGTAGCAGAGATCATTGGATTCTTTTGCTCTGTGGGTGAGTTATTTGCACTACCCTTCTTGCTATTCTTGTAGTGGTGGGGAGGGTGGCATAGTATAAAAAATCTTGTCATTGCTAATCAACACTGAAAAGTACAGCAGTGGCCCAGCTCAATGGGGTCGGACTAATAGCATGTGATTGTGCCATGTCAGTCCATGTATGACTCTGTAAGCCACAATTCTAACCAGTTTGAAAAACCTTCGGAGTCAGAAAGAGAACCAACTTAGATCAGGCTGGCAATTTTAAACTGTCTGTGTTGGTTATCCTTAGCAAATGAGGTGTTTTAATGTTCAGTAATAATAACATTCTTGATAGATTTTCCTTCAGAGACACTTCAAGATCACCTGATAAATGATGGTGCCCTGGAAGCAGTCCTGTCATTCCTACAATCCAATGACTCTGATCTCCAGTACTGGTCTTCAGCCTTGCTCCTTAACCTGTCTATGACTTCTGATAGCGTCAAGGAAGAGATCATTCGGTTAGGAGGGATTAAACCTCTTATTGAGCTGGCTATTGGCGACAGTGAACAGCAAGCTGTAGCAACACAGTCTGCAAAGACTCTTGTCATGCTTGGTTTTGTAGGTAAGGATTTTCAAGGCTCGAAAAAGGATTTTTTATTAGCCTGCCATAGTAAAGGAGAATGGTAAAACGCCAAATTTTTTATAGCAACCCTTTGTTTTGCAGACAAGCAAGTAACTGTAACCCTCAAAGCAGCCTGTCCTCGCCATGGAGACTACTCCAGTATTGTATTCGATGGCAAAGAGTATTGTGCCAATGAATGTGGGATAAACATCTGTGTCTTAGACATCCTGACTTACAAGATTACTGACGTGTTGTCATATGACACTGGCCACGACCGGGCAGCGGCGAGTAAACTTGTAGAGGGTATTGCATCTATTCCATGTGGGACTCTAGTCTTTGTTGCAGTAAAGGGAGAAGCTAATTACTTCATGACGGGTAGGCTTTCTGGATGTTCTGCGTGCACCCCCTCCCCCCAATGTTTTCCCTTGATAACGTTTTGGTGTTTCCATTGTTTAATTTGCCGGCGCCGACCGAGGAATAACACGTAGAAGGTATCTAATATCCCCGGAGGAGGGGTGTGGGGAGTGACATACCCTTGCTTTGGAAACCATAGTAAACACCAAACAGTAACAAAGGGGAATAAAAGAGGAACGGGGCCCTGTTTATTTACAACAATCTAAAGGCCTTACTATGTATGACTCTTGCATTAATTATTTCAAAAGCACCTTAGCCAGGTTCAGTAATTTCTCATCCACTACACTACGATAAATAACGAACAGTTAGGGTTAAATGAACACGTGTCGTTCATATTTCCCAATGCAATCATTTTTGCAGATGAAGCGATGGAGGCCTTGAAGGAAATTGGAATCGAAGAATACAGTTTCAGAACCGGTGAACTGTGGGCATATGTTGGGCAGAAGAGAAAAGGTCAGGGCCAACAGATCGCCATTCATCGTAGCTATGAGAACGTTCTCTTGGAAACTGGGATATGTCTTGGTGAGAATACATTTTATTGTATCTTATTATCTCAAAGGAATTCATTAATTTTTAGCTGTTGATCACGGCGGGGGACAATCAAATCAGAGCTAAGCTCCAATTAGGTGAAAGCCCAAAGACCGAATTTAGAATTTAGATTTTTGTGGAGGGAGGAAAACCGGAGAACCTGGAGTAAAACCCTCGAAGCACAGGAGAGAACCAACAAACAACTCTACTCACATACGACATCGAGATCAGCAGGACTAGAACTTGGGCCGCGTCGATGAGAGGCGGCGCATCAGCAGCGCAGCCACCCATACTTTATGGAATCAAGATCGGTGTAGCGGTAATGCGTCTCCTCTGAGGCCCTTGAATGGGCTTCTCAGGCTGCGGCTACACGTGAGCAAGTTTGCTGGGTCTCTTCCTTGATTCGAGGAGTTTTCTCCGGATTCTCAAGCTGCACTCTCTCCCTAAAAAATTTCTTATAGGGGAAAAATATTATCTTAAAAATGGTTTTGGATATGACATTAGGTACTTCAGCAAACTTCGGAAGTCGGATTTTTTTGTCGCCCAGTAATAGTTGAGTCAAAAATCTTTATTTATTATTATTTTTTAAACATAATTTAATAAAGAAATAATCTAATAAATAATATTGATATGTTTATTTGGTTTCTGCATCCATCATGGTGCCCGTCACTTGCCTTGACGTTCTTTTTCTTACAGGACGATACGTGAACGAATTGATGCAGAATAATATCTTGCTCCCAGTGATGGATCTAATGATGAGTACGCCACCATCAAGTGCCATTAGTAAAGTATCTGAACTAGAACTGCTTACGATCATGGCCAGGCACGATGACCACAAACAAGGTAAGCTGTATAAAAAAAGCTTCCAAAGTCGCTAAGGGACCGGAAAAGTATTCTTTTGATACATATTATTGAGAAGTCAAAACGATCGTCAAAACAAGAACATACAAACAAACAAGCAATAACAATTAACAACGATATCAACAACAATAACCAACCAACCAAACAAGAAACAGCCAAATAACACGAAAGAAAAGAAAACGAAACAAAACAAAGAAAACAAACCAAAACAAAAAATAAAAACAAACAAAAATGTTCAAACAGGAAATCGAATAAACATCGAAATATTTTCTTTAGGATAATTGAAGCAGATTAGTTGCTACAGAACATACAGAACGAAAAACAAAACAACAGCAACAAAACAACAACAAAAACACACACACAAAAACAAAAAAGACAAAAAACCACGAAAAAAAACAAACAACAAACGAACAAAAAAAAACTTACAAAAATGTTCAAACAAGAAACCGATCCAACATCAAAATTCAGAATTACTTTCGTTGGGATAATTGAAGTATATTGGTTGTTACAGAACAAATAATATGTGATTGTCATCTAACTATAGCCGTTGATATTGCAGTGATGGTTGGAGTAGAGGGATTTCTAGAGTATCTCGCTGAACTAATCTGGAACGTGGCAAGTTCATCCCATGAATACCTCCGTGAGCATCCCATGTTCTTAGCTCACAGTATCGGGGCATTGAAGATCATTAGTGGCATCAGTATATCTGAAGTGTTTCACGATGAACTTCTCAGTTCTGGTGTCCTTGGTGCTGTTCTGTCTTTGCTATATTTTGTTAATGGTACCTTCTTAAACAAGGTCAATCAAGCCGCTGAACAGGTGACATGTACTATTCAAAATACTTCATTCTACGCAAGGTGTTTCTTCTTTCGTTTCGTCTCGTTTTTGATTCGTTTCGTTTCTTTTTTTATTCGTTTCGTTTCCTTTGCTTTCAATTTTTTCTTTCCCTTTCTTTTTTTGTTTCGTTTTCTTTTTTTCTTTCCCTTTCTTTTTTTGTTTCGTTTTCTTTTTTTGTTTCGTTTTCTTTTTTTCTTTCCCTTTCTTTTTTTGTTTCGTTTTCTTTTTTTCTTTCCCTTTCTTTTTTTCTTTCCCTTTCTTTTTTCTTTCCCTTTCTTTTTTTCTTTCCCTTTCTTTTTTTGTTTCGTTTTCTTTTTTTCTTTCCCTTTCTTTTTTTGTTTCCCTTTCTTTTTTTTCCCTTTCTTTTTTTGTTTCGTTTTCTTTCTTGTTTTTGTCTTGCCTTTTCTTGGATTTATATAGTTAAAACTATTATCTTGGAAAGTGTCAAGGTTTTTATACCGAATCACCTTCGACAATCATTTTTTTTAATGTTTAGGGCCAGACGAACCCAAATTATACAAAATACAATTAAGAAGAAGCAAGACTGTCTCATTTTCATAATATTGCTTCATTTTTACAGATATTATCTCCCCAGCATTCCGCTAAACTCGCTCTTGACACAGAAGTCTTTGAAGAACAGCCTTCTAAAGCATCTTTTCTGAACATTGCCGTTTCTTCTGAAAGCAAGTCGCATGCGCAGCTGCTTGGTGAGTAGGACTGGTTTGGACATCTGACTTTTTTCGTTGTCAGTATTTGCGAACTTTTATATAAAAGGAAAAACGTTTTAGTATTAATTCCAATGTCATACCCAAATTCTTTATTTCTTACTGCGCATGCTCAACGGAATGAATAAGAAAAATCTATTTCTTCGAGCATGCGTAGTAAGAAATAAAGCCTCTGGTACTTTTTCCTTGAAAACTTTGGCAAACCCTCATAATCACAACACGGCCAGTGATTATCGTCTCATAATCACTTGTCAACAACTCAAAAGCGCGCGAAACTCTATATTCAAGCCCCAAATTATACCAATTAGTTTTAGCAGATTGTCTTTGAGCGCTTTTCAAGTTTTGCAACCCGAACTTTTTTCGGTTTTTCTTTTCATCATGCCATCCAACAAATTTACGAGTGGAAGATCTTAAAAACCAAAATTTGTGGGCATAAAAAATTATCTAACATGTAGGTAAGATTGATTCAATGTCGTTTGACTAGGAGACGTATCTTTTGACGAAGGCAAGAAATCAGCCTCTCCAGTAACTCACTCAGAAAGCAGCTCCACTCCTGAAGACTTTGAAGATGCGTTCTCTTCGTTTGTTCGTTTGGCTATCACCACAGTGTACAACTGTATGAGTTTGTTCACTGGAGTGGACGAGTGCAGAGAGTCCCTCTTTCAATCAGGAACCTTACATACTTTATGGTGCACACTGCTGACCAGTAATGAATCAACGCTGTCTCAGATTGGCCTGCCTGTGGAAACTCTACTGAACAATATTTCTTGTATAGTTTCTTCAGAAAAGGACATGCTAGGTGAGTACAAAACTACAAAGTTAGCATACGACACTCGACTCACTTGTTGATTTTTACGGAAAGGAACGAAAACCCGAGGGAAGACCATTGTGGCAAGAGGGAGAGCATTACCACTCTTTTCATTGCTATGCGCTAATCGAGACAACAGTCGCGATAGGGATATTAGGGATATTGATACTTCCGTCAATCAAATAAATTGTTCGGTACCTTTATATTCTCTGAAGGTGGCAATATATTAATCTATTTCGCTGTTGCGACTGTTGTCTCGATCAGCGCGTAGAAGTGAAAAAACTGGTAACACGTAATATGAATTCACGTATTCATTTCGTTTCGTCGGGAATCGAACCGGCGCCAGGACGCCAGGCACTAACAACACAGCGGGAAAGGCAGCGCTTGCCTCCCTATGTTGGGTCGAGAGCAATAGAATCACAGCAAATACAATAAATGGAACGACAATAGAATACAATAGATTTTCTGAATACATTATTACATCAATTGAGTGCTATGTAGGTTCTACCATGTTGGAGTGTGCTGTCATCGATCTTTAAATTACCGTGCCCCATCCATCCATTCATTCATTTTTTTTTTACTTTTAAAATTTCAGAAAATGTGGTAGAACTGGATGAACGCCTCAAGACCCCAGCTCTTGTATTAGGTACAGACAAGCTCGAGGCTTACAACATGAACTGGACGTTTGAAAGTGTTCGAGCCACGGTGTGTGTTGGACGATCACGCTATCCATCTAGTCCTCACCCACTTGGCTGGTACTATGAAGTGGTTCTGAAATCGAATGGAATACTGCAAATAGGTTGGTGCACTTATTCTTGTATGAAATGTGATTGGTAATATACCTCTTTAGCGCGACATCTTTTCTTCTTTCAGACCACGTGTCATTCCCTTAAAATATATTGATGTACATTACACATGGAAAAACCTTAATAACTTCAAGAAGCCCCACTCAAATTATGAAATTATTTGGGTTATTCAATAGGAACTTTAAAGAAAACCCTTGAGTACAGGGTAAATAAAGGTACACCGTGCAACATTGCACGCAACTAGTGTGTTGCATCTAGTGTCTACCCCTGAAACCTGTTGCTAGCAACATTGCAGGACTTCATACCCAACAGGATTTCATACCAAAGAGAAAACCATATGATTTATTCAGTTATTTACCCTTGATAATTAGTTGTAACTATAATATTTTGATCACCAAAACTGTATTCACAAGATAGATAAGGCAGTGCTAGATAGATAAGGCAGTGCTAGATAGATAAGGCAGTGCTAGATAGATAAGGCAGTGCTAGATAGATAAGGCAGTGCTAGATAGATAAGGCAGTGCTAGATAGATAAGGCAGTGCTAGATAGATAAGGCAGTGCTAGATAGATAAGGCAGTGCTAGATAGATAAGGCAGTGCTAGATAGATAAGGCAGTGCTAGATAGATAAGGCAGTGCTAGATAGATAAGGCAGTGCGCCGTGATCTAAGGCTCGTAATTTACCTGTTACGCGTATTCACAAGAGACCAATCTATAATTGTTTTTAAGGATGGCAGACTGAAGAGTGTCGCTATGGTCCTGAGAAAGGCGTAGGTGTTGGCGATGATCACAGTTCATGTGCCTTCGATGGAGCTCGCTGCAAGGTAATTATCCCTTGGCTAAACTTGATAAGCCGTGTGAGATGGGCTCGGATGTCAAATAAAATCATGCTAATTTGATATCCGAGCCCGTCCCACACGGCTAACTGCCTCATCTAACTGGTGATAATAATGACGCTAATAAATTTTGCATTATCTGATATGATGATAAGGTGTGGAGTGGCCCTCCGAGTGAACATCAGAATAACGATTACGGCAAAGAATGGCAATATGGAGATGTCCTCAGCTGTTTATTTTCCTGGAATGGAGAGGTATCTTTCTGGATAAATGGTGTTGATCAGGGCGTGGCGTTCAGTAGTTTGAATTCCTACTTCAATTGGTACCCAGCTGCCTCTCTAGCGATGGACCAGCACTGCGTATTTAACTTTGGCAATAAGCCATTCAAGTAAGTCAAAAATATTCTAAAATGATAAAAGCTTTGCACCATCACGTGATAGTAACCATGAGAAGAGACACATTTTTTCCTAGAGAAACTGGATTCTTTTTCACGTAAATGAAATTTGACCAAATTCAAAAGTCCCATTCACAGTTCACTCCAAAGGTAGCCGTGCCTTTGCACATTGAAGCCAGACCAACGGTGAGCTTGCAATAATGGAGATTTTTTCTAGCACCTTGGACAATTATTTACGTCTCTGTCATTGCTAGCTCACCGTTCGTCTCGCTTCAATGCAAACTTACGGATACCTTTCGCTGAAGAAGGCGAACTGAGAACTGCACATGTGAGCTGTTATCACATGATGGTGCAAAGCCTTTATAGACCTCTTTACTTTGGGCGTAATGTTTTCTGATTTAAGACCATGTGTCCTTCCATAGAGTACCATTTCTTTGTTAAACGGCTGCACATTATTTCAAGGAAATAACACGTGGTCTAAAAAGGGAAATCACGCAGCTAATTGAAACCTGGACGACCTACCATGCCTTATACAACAGCGGGCAAATCATCATTAATTGTTGCTATTTTAGATACGAACCGCCAGAGGGCTACGTTGCAATTGTTCAAGTTGTCAAAAAGAAGCCCACAGTGCGCATGGCTTCATGTTGGGCACCGCTGAAAGAAAGCTTTAAGAGCATTGCAAAAGAGGATCGATATCAAAGTGAAGACGTGCCTACCAAGGATTCCAGTATTCATGGTAGGTCAACGAAGTAACAATGGAATATCTTACGAATAAAACAAAGGAAAGTAAAAGTAGCTACGAATAAAAAATGGATTACCTGTGTTAACCTTTCACTTGGAAGTGGCAACGCGTCAAAATTAACTCCTAATGCATAAATCAGTCTTGATAGAACGAATCAATCGAACAGTTTTCGTATGCCTGATGTTTTTTTAACATTTTGATTGGCTTATTCCCCCCCCCCTCCCCCCCACGCATCGTGATTGTCCACGTGATTGTCCACCTTGTCCACGCTTTGTTACTGCCGTGCTTCCGTTATTCGATTAAATGAATAGAAAATTCTCTAGCAATGTGATTGGTTTGGCGTATCCCTTGTGCATGCCGTTTCACGACCGTGTTGGTACTCTATTTGGCTACGCTTACCTTGTACGTGCCTACACGTCCCAGTTAATAAATGGATTAGCTGTTCGTCAACCCTAACGTACTTCAAAGTCTTGATAAAATGAATTACTTTACTGGGCTACATTTTGGAATGGGTTAGCTTTGCCTTACGCGCAACGTATAAATCAAAGTCTTGATTGAACGAATCACTGTACTTGGCTACGACTACGCGTCAAAATTGATAAATCGGTATAGATGTTGTGCGAGCCACCAGTTTTAGAATTGCAGGGGTACCGATTGATCAGTTCATTGGTAGTAAGTAAGTAACTTGTTGAGGATTCTTCTGTTGACCATACTGATTTGTACTAAGTTTATTTATTATTTTTATGCTTTAATGTCCAGACTCAGCTCAGTCACCAGCGGAACATGTTGAATCTTCGCAGTTCATCATAGAACCACATTCCTCTACACCTGAAGAAAACCCTGTGATTACAGAGCAAGAAGAAATAATACCAACTGACCAGGCAACACCTTCATCCAGTGAGGAATTACCTTGTATTTCACGTACTCCAGGTAACGAATCAGAATCAGAGAACCACCAAACTGAATGGATGAACAGTGTGTCCACCCCTGCTGTAGGAAAAAGGAAGCACACACCTGTAAAACTTCAAGCACCTGAGACTCCAACAATTCAGTCGGCTTGGGAAGAAGCAACTAGTGTAGCAGGCGGTTCTTCGTGGTTCCACTTTTCTCCAAGTGAATCTCTTAATGCAGACAATGGTAAGATCTCTCACTGTTTCAAAGTCTTAGTAGAGAAAGTGTGAATAGTGTGGCCTTGAAACACCGTATGAAATATGCAGCTATTTCAGAAGAAGCATGGTGAAGGTTTTGCTGCATGTTTCATTTTCATTATATTCATCATATGTAAATAATGACCGCACATAAGAAATTATGCTGGTAAAAACGAGCAGGCAAAGTTTAGAAAAAGTTCATATCTTTGTGACTTTTTATTGATTAAATTCACATCACCCATATTGATGTTTGGTCTTAGTATGCATCTTGCGACATGCAAAAATAACCTTCACCTACCTTTTTTTCTGAAATAACTGTATCATAAGTCAAATACATACGAATTAAGTCTATTTTTGTATTCAGAAATTTTTTTTTTACAATCACAACTGAATCTCACTTGGCAGGAAAAGGAGAAAAATTCAATCAAAATGAAAATATAGTCATTTCTCCCCTGCCATTTGTGCCAACCACGGTGATGTTTGGCAAAGACATTGATATATTTTTGATGTGGAATTAAGTAACTTTTGTGCATTTGGTATCGTTTTCTTTGAGCCAATTTCAAAAAGAGCCTGGAAACTTGGTTCCCAATTTACCACTGAAATCATCTCTCATGAATACTTTGGAGAGAATCATCAATTTTGAGTGACCTAGTACGAGGAAAATCTCATTCTTTGCAGTTATTAATTATTATTAGTTATTATTATATATATATATCTTTATTCCCTATAATAATCTTTGTGATGCTTTCAAACCAAAAAAGTCAAAGTCAATTCCCAAAACGTAGACGGAGTTTATATTTTCTTCTTGCAGATACACCTTCCTTCCCTTGTCTGTACTTTGAAGCAGACTTAAAAAACGTGCCTTCGAAAGCTAGGCAAATGGGATTTTTCAACCCTAACACAGGAGACAAGATCTATTGTGACTTATACGATGGCCAGTTGTATCTGCCAAAGACATCTGTTCATTCCCCATCACATCAAGAGTGCTACAAATGTCCAGAAGTTGTTGGTTGTGGTATCATGTGGCCGGCAGGTGTCGTGATCTTCACTCTCGATGGTGTTGGAACATGCCAATATTATCCCTTCCCTTCAGATAGACCTTTAGAAATTCATAACTTATTGCCTTATATATCATGCTCTAGAATACGCTGCAATTATGGACAAAGTCCTTTCCTTTTTGAAGGAGCCAACTTCAAAGAGGTTTGCTATGCAGGTGCTAATTTATTACATGCCCATGGGCTTAGTGATCAAATCAAGACTAGGAATAGCCAGCAGATCTAATACATTTACAAGAATATTTGCATTTAGCCATTCTTTCAAGCTGAGAATCAAAAGGTGAAAAAATGCTTGGAAGTTTTTAGATTCGCTTAAACACGCTACGGAAATTGACCGTTAGATTAGGGTCAAATCAGTTTTTGTTTCTCCTACTGTCCTGTCCATGTTTATAGAAAATCAAAATGTAGCTTATTAAGAACAATCAGGGAGAATTAACTTAGATGGATAGTGGCATAAAGGAATTGGTCCCCTGCACATGCAAGGAGTACCTGTAATTGTTAAATAACACCTAATGTTTTCAGTATTGATTCTACATAAAGTGAATATTTGAATGGTAAAATATTTTTATAAGATATGAGTGATGCATATAGAAATATTTTGCCATTCAACTATTCACTTCATGTAGAATCAAGACTGAAAAAATTGAAGGTGTTACTTAACAATTATTCGCCGAAGGCGAAGTGATTGTTGGGGAATATTTTAGTGAGGCGCTAGGTAAATATTTCCCAATAGCTTCACCAAGGCCAGATGCCAGCATGCCTCATTTTTTACATTTGCACGCTTGTGCTGTGTGCAGTTATAAAGCAAGCAGGGGTTGGCAGAAGATGAGAGAAGCATGATGCTGTGTGCTCTCATAAAGCATATGTTCCCAACCAATCAGAGCGCAAGATTCATAATAGTTATTTTATGTGTGAATACATGCTAACAATGTTTGGTGTGCAATCAATGTATTCCAGAATGATTACTATTTTATTGATGTAATTTATTTTTGAACTCGTTTATGAAGATCAATTAAAATGACATCTTTTACATGGGAATATTATCTGACTGCAAATCCTCACTATAGCAAATGTTAGCATTATCATGAGTACATGTCTGCGTAGATATTAATGACCACTTATGAAAGTATTGCATATTCATATTTTCGATTACCCCATAATTCTCCTACTATTTTCATGGAATATGCCTTTTGCATCATCATGAAATTTTCTACCATTGACCAAAATGGTACTCGATTATTTCGCCTACTCATTGGTTCACCTACTGAAGTTCGTCTATGTATTCTTCACACAAGCACTATTTTTTAATATTTCAATTTACAGTACATTCATCGTCTCACCCTAGATAGAAGATATAACTAATTAAAAACTATTGTGAGCTGCGTCGGTGTTTCTATTGAAACAGTAATGATGAAAGGGTAAATTATTCAATGTAAAAAGATGAAAATAATAACTTACTGAAGTTTCGGACACTAGTCCTTCGTCTCTCTTACTCCAAGGAAGGACTAGCATTTTCTATTTTACTAGTTTTTAATCTTTTCACGCTGTATAATTCACTTTTTTATCATTACTCCTTTATACTGTAGATAAGTTTTATGATACGCAGGCGAACTTCAGTAGGCGAACCAGTGCATAGGCAAAACTATCGTAAACCATACCAAAATCCCTTGCACATATTGTATTATTTACAGACTTAATCCACCGTCTGTGTTCCCCTTTCGAACCATTACTGTCTGAAGCAATCTGAAACTTGTTTTCACTACCATAGTCAACATTGTTCAAAGTATTCTCAGTCATCAATTAGAACCAAAGTCATTCTAATCTGACTTCATGGTAAATTATCAATTACTAACAAGATGTGTTAAACATTGATAGAATTACCCATTCTTCCTGCCATCCAACATGGCTGCTGTCACATGTTGGTGCAAAACCCTATTGGTATAACTGATAGTCTTGTTGCATCTGACTTCAAGACTAGCATTGGTTTTATCTAGAACTTTTGGTCAGATAAAGTGTTGGTGTCTTAAGAAAAATGGCAGACTTCAGTAAGTGCACAGTGCACTCAATACTTTGATTTTCTTCTTCATTACATGATCCCTTCAACAAGCTGCCTCACCATTGTATGTATCTGCTTGTCTGTCATATACTCAGCATTAGTGATGGCATTTGATATTGCAATTACGTGGGTTAATGTTTTTGCATTTATCCAGACTCTACCATTAGAGCCCACAGTACATTCAAATGGGAAATATTTCCCAATGAGTGGCAGTAGAGTAAAGTCCTTGCTTAACAACCTAAAAGATAAAAAGAGGAAGGTTGAATAGACTTTCCCAAATTTGCTTAAGTGACCAAAACAATGGCTCCAAGTGGAAGCTGAACTTGATGTCTTCATGCATTTATTTAATGAATTTTATTATGATTGAGTCCAATCCAGTTTTGAGGACATTGTTTCATGGATATTGAAACTAATTCTGGAAAGAAAGTTCAATAAAATAAAAACACAGATTTCTTTACCCATTTAAAGTGCTAGTCTTACGAAAATTACGCCGTCCCTGGAAATTGTACCACATAAAACTAGACGTAATATACAGTAGCTTACTGTCCAAATTCTTTTTCGATATGAGACTGAGACGATGTTGTATTTTGCCGGCAAAGTCTAGCCGTTTGAGTCCGCCATTAAGTGATTGCGTTCCTGGCAATGGTTAGTGATTTGAAGGAAGTGACCTCATACCCGCAACCCTTCAAAATTCCCGGCTTTCACAATGTGTAATTACAACTAAATTTTGACTATTTTTTATTTAAAAACAAGCGTTAAACCAAGTCATGCCTTCTTACAGAGAATGCTGTAGAGTCAGTGTGGAGAAAAAGGATGCCAGTTGTGCATATGACTTCACACATAAATTAAAAATCGCTGCTCATAGAAATGGCGGACGAGCTTTTAACAATTTTCAGAAGTAGAATTCAGACGGGAAAAGTTTCTTCTTTGAACCAATTATTGTTTATTGGTGAACATTATAACCTATTTAAGCATATACAAAATCGGGGATTTTTTTTGCGTCCTTAATATTTTCGTAAGACTAGCACCTTAAGTTATACATTTAAGTTAAGTACTGCTTAATGAACAAGGAGTGTTTTATCAGACTGAAAACCATAGGAGTGGTTTAAGACCTGATAAAACACAATCTGTGAGGTTATTGAATGACTTCAAAAATAAATAAAAATAAAAATGTTGAGTTGAGTTTTTACCGAGTATACATGTATCCATGCATGTGATGGATTTGAAGGACCTGATAGCTCATTACATGTAGTTATTCATGAATCTTTGAAAGAATAGTAATGATCTATAGACAACTACCTCAGATATACCATTTACATAATTTTTTTTCGGAGGGGAAGTTGTTGGAAAAATTTATATTTTGACTATTGATTTAAATTTAAACCTCTGCTCCTCCCTACCAAAGTCATGCCAAATCACACTTCTCTTAATCAAGGTTCCCCTAAAAAGAGAAAGGCAAAACTTTTAGGTGACCCAATACCCCTTATGGAAAAAAAATGAGTGGTTTATCAAATACTTACTTTCTGGATAAACCAAGGGAACATGTAAACATAAATCCTCCATTTAATGGTCCAAGGCCTGTGCTGTGTCCACTACCATCTGTGCAGTCTAACTCTGGTTCCATGTCTTTATTTGCAACTGCAAGTCTTGCATATACTATGTCTCCAATCTATAAAAAAATATAGAGGACATTTATTATAGGTAAACCTCTTAGTAGAGGATTTATGTAATATTAAACATGTAATTTAGACTGTGAGGGGAGTAAAAAAAGTGGACTAAAAACCCATTAATTTTCTTTTTTTTTTTCTTCGATTTTTGTGAGTGATTGACTTCTCAATTGGGACTTCTCATTCAATTGATAGTTTTTCCTTTGGACATATAATGACAAATTACTATCTTATTCCCTGCTAGCAGAGTCTTCTCTTTCTCTTCCTTCTTTCATGTGGGGAGGAAGGAGACACTGCCGATGTAGAGCGTTTCATTTGATACACCACCGTCCACTATCGTGGATAAACAAAACCAGTTTTAAAACTGTTTTTTAACCGATTACATGTAGTGTGCATTCAGAGCAAAATGTAACACACTGTGGCGCCAAACATTGTGTGACGAGAGCAGCTGTCAAAATCATGACAGCATTGCTAAGTTATGCCACTCATGCTCGACAGAAATAACGTCTCACATCGTCAGAGTCTATTTTTCTCTCTCAACCAAAACAAAAGGAAAATAGGCTCTGCTAGCAGGGAAACTATCTTACATCTTGGAGCTGAAATTATAATCGATTATGCGTGATTTCTGTGGATAGCATGGAAAACATGAAATGTGTATGCATGTGTATTGAATTGGCTGCAAAACGGCGCATTCCCCACTTCCTTCCCCCTATGGTGCAGACATTGCTTCAGTACCCAGTCATGAGGCAAAGGGTTTTTAACAGAATACAAAAAAATTAACTGTTTGAGTTTTTAAATTTAGCTGCCGTACAATAGACAAACAAATGGGCCTTTGACCAAAATTCAAATTCAAATCCTAAGGAAGCTAAAACTAGGGCAGATCATATTTATGAAACTCTTTAAAATAAAAGCCAAACCTGTAGATTTGGTCGATTTTTTTTCGTTGCTCCTTCAAAGGCCAAAGCCGACAGCGATGCAGAAATACTCGTACCAATGTCCACTTTAAAATTATCTCCAGCTTTATTTAACACGACACCAATGACCCTTTCTTCCTTCACTGGAATGTACTGCCAAATATAAACATGAGTGATTATAATAGGGAATATAAATTTGATCAAAAACACGTGCATTGTATGCTCGTCTTACTCGTTTTTGATTCGTGTCAATCCAGAAGGTTGCAGGACTGCGATGCCTGAGAACGCCTGATTTAAAAGCAATAACAATATACTTTTCTTGTCTTAAGCCGGGTCCTAGTCTTAACTTGGTATTTTTATTATCAGATTGATGTTGGAGGTCTTGTGTACTGCCCAATAAGTCCCCCGGCATTACTACTCTGTTCACCATGTTAGCCGCCATTTTGGTTTGAAGAGAACATCCGCTGACATTCGTACAACGTGATCCAAGTAAGGAAAACACAGGAAGCCCGCCGCTTCCCGCTCCAACTTTTTTGGTGCACCTGAAAGATGCGAAAAAAATGAAAAAGAAAATAATAAGATTAAAATCCAAAATTGCTCCAGTCTCTTGCTCGCTTTTAAAGTGGCCAATAGACTACTTGATCGACTATAGACCGCCAGGAGCAACACCAAACAAAGATGATGGAAAATACATAGATTTTTATGTGTTAGTCAACTTCTTTTATGGGTAAAGGTGATCATTCCATGTGCCGCCTTACATCTATTTTCGTTATCTCTTGTGATGAGTTGTTAATAATAATCGACTTCACTGTAACGAAGCTTTGTTTGCCTCGTACACGACCCAGAATGCATTACGATTCAACATGATCGCCACACCTTCGATCGAAGTAGTCCAATGAAAACCTGGCACAGATGAACAAAATATGATTTTGGGAATTCAAAAATGAAAATCAGATTCAACCAAATTTGTATATGCAGAGTTAATTTTTTTAAATATGATAATGTCAAGGTTGGCATGCAGGATTTGGCAAATATCGTTCGATATGTGACAGCTTGGTTTCCGCTTGACGTAATATTTCCTGTTTGAAGCAGTATGCATGTGTTGATCAGTTTTCAATAAAATTCTTTCTGCTTGCCAGCTCATGCTGTTTAGTATTGGGAAACCCCTTGGAGTTCTGATAATGGACTGAAAGACTTATTAAAGCTAATTGATACCAAGCATTTTTCCTTTATTCTGCTATTGACCTATTCGGAGGTATCAGTCTTCATTTATATGAACCTATAAGTTCTAGTTCAAACGCTTTGGGGGAACTATAAAGGACTATACAGTTTTCCTCGTTTTGGAAATGACATCTGACATATTTATCTATTTTTAACAATATGTGTATACATTGACATCTCATTTGGAACTCAACTAGCCTGAGCTTTATTTTATCGCCAAAGTGTATACAGGGTTATCTCATTTAGCACTGAGTTTAGTTTAAAGAGAGCGCTTTAAAAATATTGATATTAAAGCAAAATTTGTATGCCATTTTATATTGAAATCCCCGTCACGGAACTTATTAACTTTATTGAATGTTGACTTCGTGACATATATATGCATATTAATGGTTTGAAAAGTTGTTGTGTTATGTGCATTGACAAGTATAGGAATCGATAGTACCCGTCATACGATGCTTTCTTAACAAGCTGACCCATTTAAGTACTCAGAATGATTATCTTGTAAACACGTAAGGCTTGCAGGAGCAAAAGCTTTATTTATCTCTAGTGCTTGTCGATGATAGCAGTGAACCGTGAACAAATCAGAAAGCGTTGATAAACAAGACTAAAAATAACTGAGGCACTCATTGCCGTTCTGGTCTTTCTATTAACCAGTTGTTTTGAACACTTCAGGCAGCTTTGACTCGTCTTTAAGATGATGCTACTTGTGGCTTGCGTGGTTCTCTTGGCATTTTATTTAATATATATTTTGGTTTCTGAGTATTTGACATCCAAGTATCTTCCACCAGGACCGTTTCCTCTGCCAATAATAGGAAACCTACATTTGCTCTCCAGTAAACCGTACTTGGACTTCTATGAGCTTTCCAAGACGTACGGTCCTGTTTTCCGACTACAAATGGGAAGCAATCGTGTAATTGTTATAAACGACTACAAAAACGCCAAAGAAGCCATGACACAAAAAGGGATAGACTTCGCTGGTCGACCACCACATTATGTTGGTAGTATATTTTCAAGAGGAGGGAAAGGAGTTGGCTTTCAAACGTACAGCGACATGGTGAAACTACAACGAAAGGTTGTCATGAAAACACTGAAAGAACTTGAAAGGAAGTCCGAACTAGAAGACATAGTTAGTGCAGAGACACGGGAACTTATTTGCCGTATTGGGAACACTGCTGGGAACTTTTCAGAAACCAGTACGATCCGCGTTGATTCAGCTCTTGCCATGAGCAACATTGTAATCTCTGTTATTTTTGGAGAGCGCTTCAGTGAAGGAGATTCAGATTTCTTGAAATTAATGGATGCCATCACTGTGTTTCAAGAGAGTCTCGCTGCGACAAGTTTTCTAGACACCTTTCCGTTTTTGAAGTATTTTCCGTTTGATATCATCAATAGGGTGAAAAGGGCTTGTATAGTAAGAGACAAAATACTTGACAAAAAGTATGAGCAACAAAAGAATGCATACCGAAAAGATGCAAAGACGCATTCAACCAGAAACCTGGCAAACGCACTTCTTGAAGAAGCTGATGCTAAACATTTACATGGGCAAGTAGATATGAGCGACGACCATATCATGATGACCATGAGTGACGCACTAATTGCCGGAAGTGAGACTCCAGCCACCAACTTATTATGGGTAATGTATTATCTCATCAAGTACCCGGATGTACAGAAAAGAATTCAACGTGAGCTGGATGAAGTGATTGGAAGAAACCGCGCGCCCAAATGGAGTGAACGTCAAGATCTTCCTTACCTACAAGGGTTTCTTACCGAGGCTCTTCGTTACAGCAGCGCCATGCCATTTGCAATACCCCACCAGACTGTAAGAAATACAAGTCTTGGTCCATATCAAATCCCAGAAGGAACAACAGTCATAATGAACCTATGGGCCATACATCGTGATCCTGAGATGTGGCAAAGTCCAATGGAATTCAAGCCAGAAAGATTCCTTGATGAAAATGGCCATTTTTGTGTAGACCTTGGAGCAGGGATGTTAGCATTCGGTCTTGGGCATCGTTCTTGCCCAGGAGAAACGTTGGCTAAGATGGAGGCTTTTTTGGTTAGCTCGCAAATATTACAGAAATTCAATCTCAGTCAAGTTGAGGGAGAAGTCCTGCCAGAGCCAACTGAAAGTAGCTTTGGTATTGTCATGAGGCCAGCACCTTTCAATGTTTGCATTAGACCCAGGAACTAACTTACTGTAGGACCACCTGATGATATGACGTCCATAACCTACACTGATAAAGAGTCATTCACCATGTGAATTGTGACAAGTACTTTCCAAATATGAATGATCGTTGATATCGGTGACTATTTCGATCGCGGATGATTGTGGTGAATTTAATTGATGCTTAATTACCTGCTTTAACATAGAACTACATAAAAATACGATAAAAAATAAATCATAGCTTGTAAAGCGCCAATATCAATATACATTTTGATTGGTGCATAAACTGAAATAAAGAAAATGACTGAAATGTACACCTGCGTCGTCCGCGTGAGCGTGGTGTCGCTGAGCTTCACAGTTAAATTTATCACAGTTCATTTTAATCTTTATGTAATGTTTTATTATACTATAGTCTATTTTTCTAATAAGTTCATGTCGATAGTTATTACATATCTTTTATATTTTTAAATTTGTAGATATTATTAGTTTTATATTGAGGGCCACAAGTTTATTAGTGTGGTACGCTATTTAGTGCCACCCTCATTAAATAAAGTATTATTATTATTATTATTATTATTATTATTATTATTATTATTATTATTATTATTATTATTATTATCATAAGTGTTTTTAAACCCCCATTTACAATAGCGGTTTTTGTGGCGATTTTTGCTGCGATTGTTTTGAAATTTTGTCCATGATAAATAATGGTAAAGAATATATTTGTAGTGTTTTTCAAGATACCAAGATTTTTCTAGACGAATGTCTCTTTTGAAGAATGAGCCGGACCCAAAAGATTTCATAGCATATTTCCGAAAATTGCCACGAAAATTCCAGCAATAATCGCCAGTCTTAACGGGGTTTAAGAATCCCTGTCATTTTAATGACATGAAAAGTGATCTCGTACAGTTCACCGAGACTAAGGATGAAGCAGAGAGAACTCTAAACTGGAGTATGAGCGGAAGTAGCTGAGCGAAAAATATTCGCATCGTATGATATAAAAATATACGTTTACTCATGTACAATTTAAAATTTATTTCCTTTCATAGATTTAGAGCTAATATTGAAATAAGCACTATAGATATAAAGATGAGAATATGTCCCAGAGAGGTCGGCGAGGTTGGTTTTTCCGAATTTAATTCCAAGGGTTTTGGCCCGGAATAACCTCGTTCCCAAGCGCTGTAGCTTATCTATATTCTATATCTTCACTATAGATATAGTTGTGTACGTGTGCCAAGATAACTAATTGAGACTTGAGTGGTTCTCTGTGCATGCAAACAATAAACCAAGTTTTTTATTAGACAAAATACCTTTTAAATAATAAATCATAACTTTAACGATTTTCTCGAATCTGATTGGTTGATAGAGTGTTCTATTTCATCATTATTTGGACAGTTATAGTTCGACAAATTTAGGAGCCAATCACGGCATTAAAAGTGCCCTTGCTTGATCGTGCAATCGCTACGCCATCGAAAGTTTAGAATTTTTAGAATTTTTCCTAACTTTTTCACCAACATATCTCATGGTCTTTGGTCATGTCGTTCTCTTGAAAAAGGTTATGCTTAATTGTTAAAAACAATGACTGAATTAAAGTCCAATCTTATTTGTAATCAACGTGGTCGTCGAATTTTGTGTTAATCTCTCGTTACAATTTGCACTAAAAATGGAACTGCAATGGACTCAACTAGCTCAGCCCTATTATCGTCATTAATTCGAACAGTTTAAACCAATAATAATTGTTTTTTATCTCCTACCACTTGTAGTTTGCTTACGACAAATTGCTTACTATCAATCACGTGACATTTTGGAGTTGACTCAGGGGGCGAACAAGCGAATTGCTGGGGACAACTAGCGGATGCTAAGTCAAAACATATCAAAATAAGTCCTCAAACTATTATATTTGACTATTTTCACGACATCAAACCAGAAAATAAGAAATCAAAACAACCTCCAGGTTTCTAAATAGTGACGGAAGTGACGTCTATTGATAGCAACCTATTTTAAAAGCATAACTTCAACCAGCGTTTTCGAAATGGTGTCTAGACTCATTTCATATTTGTTCAATGAAGCATTATCGTCTTGAAAAACATGAATCTTTTGAATGATTTGCAAAAGGTCATCTAATATAAACCTTCTCGGTCATGTTCTGGCAATGATAATGGACACTTGATTCCACTTTGTGTCGGGTAGAAATTAATGCTAGGTTGGCCAACACTCGAAATCATCACGAAATTCTGATTTTGATGTTGTTCGGTCAGTCAAGGTAATGCGAATGAAAATACTTTTTTCCAGACGTGAATGACAGAAAATATAAACAAGCAAAAAAGTGATGTTATTGGTATTTTTTTACGACAGGGGTGGGCTGGGGTGTAGGGTGGGGGTTATTTTGGTAATTCGAGACCAAGCGTATTTACAGTCGCGTGATCTAATAGCTAGTGTAACAACTGAACTAGACACTGAGCTGCAAAGGCTCTTAGACTTCATGTTTCCTTTTCAGATTATACTCTTTGTTTTGGAGCAGTTATGAGTTGAGTGTTTTATTTTCAGATTAAACATTTGTTTTTGTCGGCCTCAAATGCTCTGTGTTGACATTAGAGCAAATAAGGCAAAGAAAAAAGAAAAAAAGAAAAAAAAGAATAGTATGACTGTGAAAAGCACGAAAACGGACGTAACATGGGAAGAACACGCCAGACCAATCACATTTGTCAAATATTTATTCACCATCCAATCAAATGCCGGAATTTAATACGGCAAACGGCACCACCAGGCAAATTAAATTGCACGATAGAGTGGGAAAAAAAATTCCGACAGCCAAAATTCTAGAAAACTTCACGGTCGAACGAATTCTTCAATTGCACGTTACGTCATCGCGATCTTACGACACCGGCTTTTTAAATTCATGCGAAGCAGAGTGAAAAGCAAATGAGTTTACAAAAGAAAGTTGTATATTACAGGCAGGATAAATTCGAAACAAAGAAGTGATAAAAACTAATATCATTTCAAAAATTAAAAAATTCATAACGAAAAAAATTAAAAAGCCTTTGGAGAGACTCGAACTCTCGACCCCTGGTTTACTAGACCAGTGCTCTAACCACTGAGCTACAAAGGCAGTTTCACTATTTGTCAAAAATCGTGGCAATCACGTCTCTCAAACTAAAATGTTCGAACGTTCGAATTCATTCAGACGCACGTTAACAAGCGCGCGCTAGAAAATCTTTATTTAATTATCTTGAGTCACAGTCAGTAAATGAAACCAGAATTCATTTATTTCAATACTATAAGAAAGGTAAAACGCAGCTATAAATCTCTGAGGTAAAAACGAGAAAGAAATCAACTTCCAATATGTTTTCATTAAACGATGACGAAGCAGGATATGACAATAGAAGCGAGATTATCGAAACGTACGACGGAGATCGAAATGAAGAGGGTGAAAGACATGGATATGGAAAAGCAATGTTTGGGAATGGTGACGTCTACGAGGGTCAATACAAGCATGGAAAAAGACATGGATTGGGAAAATATATTTTCAACAGTAATGCGAGGTAAAATTCAGTGCTTTTACTTGATTCTGTTCTGTTCTGTTCTGTTCTGTTCTGTTCTGTTCTGTTCTGTTCTGTTCTGTTCTGTTCTGTTCTGTTCTGTTCTGTTCTGTTCTGTTCTGTTCTGTTCTGTTCTGTTCTGTTCTGTTCTGTTCTGTTCTGTTCTGTTCTGTTCTGTTCTGTTCTGTTCTGTTCTGTTCTGTTCTGTTCTGTTCTGTTCTGTTCTGTTCTGTTCTGTTCTGTTCTGTTCTCTTCTCTTCTCTTCTCATTTTGATGGCTTTTTCCTATCAGCTTAATGATCTTTAATTTAATAATTTCTTTTGCAACAGGTACGAAGGTTATTACAAGGAAGGCAAACGTGATGGTAAAGGTAGAATGGTTTTCCCCGACACATCTGTTTATACCGGTGACTGGAAGAACAACAAGCAGCACGGTCAAGGTATCTACATTTATACAAACGGTGATCGTTATGATGGAGAATGGCGTGATGGACACAAGCATGGAGAAGGTTCTTACACTTATACAAGATTTGGATTGACATATAGAGGTAATAGCAATACGCGGTGTTCTAATTTGAATCTCCCTTATGCCAATGAGTTTCGCTGATTCGCGGTTTAAAACTACACGTCATCAAATTATTTTCCAAGAAAAACTCTGGAACCAGGATATTTTGAAATTCTGAAAAACAGTGAATTTTTTTTTTTTTTTTACAAGTTATCTGAATGTTTTTTTGCTTTTCAAGGGACCTGGGACTTCGACAGATTTGATGGAAAGGGAGAACTGCACACCCCGCGTTTCTCATTTTGTGGTACCTTTAAAAACCACAAACCAAGAGGCCAGGGACGGTTTGTTTTTGACAATGGCTGCGCTCAAGAAGGTGTGTTTGTCAAACCAGTTTATTTTGAAGAAGACGAGAATGAAGATGAGGATTACATAGACCTTATCGAGCCAACATGGCACTGTGTTTCTCTTCGTCACGCCTCACCCCGTGACAGAAATGTATCAGCAAGCAACAAGGGCTGAGGTTGAGGATGTTTGATAGGATTACCTTATTCCCCCGCTATTTCTGTTATTGATTCTTGATTTTTTGTTAGAATTTTTTAATGTGAAGTGCTGTAGAGTGTTCAAGGCCGTGTAAGTTTGATTTGCACGAGTTTTAGTAAACGTACTTAATTTATGTAAATACTGCACAATGTCTTCTTATATATTTTTAATTTACCGTTTCTAGAGTTGCGATTTTTACGAATCAATCATTGTCCTTTTCTGAGATAAGGAACATGGTGCATTGTGGTCTACCTTCGGTACAAACAACATCATATAAGGCAAGATAAACGAATGATGTTTGTACCGAAGCTATTGCCTTTTCATAGTCATGCGACCCAAAATTTCTTCGGAAATATTGCTATTAGTTATTGACTTGCCTAGCAGTCGTGGTGCGAGGGGTCACTGAGATTATTTTTGTGGTTGAAGAACGCCAAATGAGAAGTTGGATCCCCGGGTGTTGGGGAGTTCGATTCAGAAGGGCGGTGACTCTTGTTTTACCTTTTAGGGAGTGTGTCACAAATCTGGTACCTCTTAGTGTGTCACAAATCTGGTACCTCTTAGTGTGTCACAAATCTGGTATCTCTTAGTGTGTGACAAAACTGATACCTCTTAGTGTGTCACAAATCAAGAAGAAAGAAAAGTTGAAGAAAGCCAATTGTAAATTTGGATCCCCCGTAGGTGGGGGGGGGGGGGGGGGGGGGGGGACTCCAGTTGGATAAGGGCGAGGATGCTTGTCGTACCTTCTTAGGGGGATCTATACCAGATTGCAGTGCTAAAACCCTAAAAGGTAAAACAAGAGTCACAGTTCCCTGCGCCACGGTGATCCTGCAATGATAGAGACCTTTTTAACACCTTAGACAATTATTCGCATGTCTCTATCATTGCAAGCTCAAGCTCACCGTTTGTCTCGTTATTGTTTCTTTCATTCAATGACTGTCAAAATAATTTGTCTAGTAGATCGTACAGATTATAAATCAGTTGCCGGTTTTAAGTGTTGAAAATGGTTATTTTGCATTATGCATCTCATTAGATGTTTGTATAATGTGTAAATGTATACTACAACCTTTCTGCATCTCATTTGATTACTGGCATATTTTTTCTTTAGAATATTCTTTACCATGTGAGTGCATTGAGACCCTTTAGTGCTCACTAAACGTTGTTATCAGTATCGTTATACCAATGTCTAGGAGCTATTTACAATAACAGTATTTTCTAACAGAAGGTACTTTACTCTCGATACATCTTGCCTGTGTTCCGTATGCGTTGATTCGGCTCACTTCGCCATGGACTTTATATTCACCAGTGTTCATCACCTCCACAAAGACTTCAAATCTGGCATCTCCCGGCATTGTCTCGATCTGCAACTGATAGCTACACCGATCGTACCTACCATTGACTCTATTATCGGTTGATATTTTTTGAACGGCATTTCGAATTCGTTTCAACGTGATCCTCTCGCATAACGCACTAGATTGTTCGTGCTTTGCTAGGTTTTGATTCATTGATAAGACAGCGTGGTGTGCGCTACCTACGATGTGCGCATGCGTAGGATCCACTGTATGCCATTCCAAACATGGACACCATTGGTCAGGGATGCTGGCATTTCTACACGTACGGTTTTCTGGTAGAGCCTCAAAAAGACTTGTACCTCGCTTCGTTTTGGCAGAAGGTTTAGAGAAAGATTGCAGGTGTAAAAAAGTGGAATGAAGGTCAAAAGGGGAGGTAATTATTTTAGTATTGCTCTGCAAATTTGCGACGTTTTTAGGAAACTTTTCTTTAAACCAAGTTGGTATAGTAATGGATAGAAATGGAAGCCTTTCCTCTAGCCTTCCTTGATGTGTGCTTCTAATTTCACCAAATCGAGCTCCATGATCACTCATCATAACAAACATAGTCTCGTTTAACATTTTCTCTGTCTTGAGGGATTTTAGAAATGTTAACATCTCTAAATCTGCACCACTGACTAAATTCAAAGCCCTGTGGCATAAATCGCACAAAAATGTGAGTCCAAACTTTCTTTGTTGTGGATAGGATTTCATGAAACTTCTGAGGTAATCCAGCTGAACTTTGACTTGAAATTGTCCTCCCAGGCACATTCCTAATGCACCACTTAACCAAAGAGGTCTGGGATAGTGATCAGTCGGTTGTTGTTTGAAGCCTGGAAGAGTTAACGTATATGCGCCTGAAACAAGAAGACTTACATGAAACCATTTATGATTGCAGTTGCGCCACAGGGTCCCCTATTTACATTTACATAAAAGTAAAAGGAATTCCAAATTACCGCTGTGTTTCTTGATTACAGACCCATTTGCACAGGGTTAGCCTCGAGTTTGTGCAGAATAATCACGTGTTCCAGTCAAGGTCCGTCGAGTTTCAAAACTATTTGTATTGTCGAAGTTGTGCATTCCTTACTTTACCGTTGGTATTTGTGAATATTTAAACACTGGTAAGTGGCTAAACCTGTGCAAATGAGTCTGTAATCATTCAACACAGCGGTAATTTGGAATTCGAAACTGGTCTAATGCGCCTTTTACCTTTATCTAAATTGGGCTCCCTCTGGTTACACTCGTTTTTCATGACTACACGAACAACACAGTCACGCCTTTGTTTTCCTATATAAGTCCCGTATGGTATGAGATGTATATATATATATATATGCTGTTACATGTAGCTAGAAAGGTTTGTATGAAAACAACAATCATGAGCCTACCAGTCTCGCTATCAAATAACACTGCAGTATTTAATATTTGACAACCGAACTCTCCGAAATTACTAACTTAGACATGACATAGTAGTATAGTCTTTCCTGTAATTAAAAAATAGTTTTGAAATCATTAATTGTTCGTGGAGCTCGTTGTTAAGTCTTACACTGGTTTTTCATATGTTATATAGAGTTACACGTTTCAGCAACTTCTTTGTGACCTTCTGATTGAATACTTAGAATATTAACACAAGGTTAGAACGATAATTAAGCACATTGGAGTTATTTTTTTCATTTTCTATCTTCCAATGAGTAAAGGCAAGGCAAGTAAAATTAATTTCCGGAGTGCATGAATACGTCCTGGGGAGGGTCTATTATATGAAATATATAGGCGTATTACCTAGGGCAGCAAAATCTTCACTCCACATTGTTGCAAAACCATTTTTCTTCAAGTCTTTAAACAGAAGGGGCCAGTTATCGACATTCTCGTCGTCATGGTGAAGTTCTTTATTCTCCTCGACGGTATTTCCCGTCAGCATTGCGTTAACGTTAGGCAACGTTGCATCTCCTACAACAGAATAACCTTTAAACATGTACGATCCAAGTTCATCTCTAAGAAAAGCGTAAGTCATGGGAAGCATGCGCCGAAAGTGAGCCTCCGATGTTCCATCTAGTTCAATGATAATGATATCCAGCGGTGCATCATTGCTTGGCATGCGCGATAGCACTTCATATTTTTCCAACACCGACATATGATATGTTGTAAACGTCTGACCGTTCTTTAACTTTGTAGTTAACTTCCACAGGTCTTCCTCGATGGAGAAATTCGATGTACTTTTTGTAAGGATATGTGGTTCCCCTAGAAGAAATGAATGATCATTTCTCGTAGTTTCATTGGGTCTGCGAATGGGCTGTGCCTCTGTATGTAGAAGATTGGAATCTGAAATACAAGATTGGTACTCCGGTGGGTAACATGACGGGGGGGAGGGGGGGGGGGGGGTTACGACGGAGCTTCACCCCCCAAAAAAATCAAACCTGAAATTTTACAACCAAATTTCTGATCTCCCCCCCCCCCCCCCCCCCACTCCAAATGCAAGGCTTAAATCAATACTTTTTTTTAAATACTTTAAAATTGATTGATTGAATTCAACAGACTCTTCAAATAATTTTCTGAAACAAAAATCGAACTCGGAGATGTGACTATCCAGAAAACAGTACTGGTTTCATTTCGGGACCTAAAAAAATATGTGGCTGGTCTCTTGACCCAAAAAAATACCGGAAACAATAATTGTCAACCCAAAGAATACGTCGGACCTCCCCGTCATGTTACCCCCCCGAGTACACCCCCTTAGGAGTGGTAACGAAGTGATTAACAGGCATATTCCGTTTTTTATCACAGAACTGCTGATGCTGCTGCTGATGCTGCTGCTGATGCTGCTGCTGCTACTACTGCTACTGCTACTGCTACTGATGCTGCTGCTGCTACTGCTACTGCTACTGCTACTGCTACTGCTACTGCTACTGCTGCTGCTGCTGCTGCTGCTGCTACTGCTACTGCTACTGCTACTGCTACTGCTACTGCTACTGCTACTGCTACTGCTGCTGCTACTGCTACTGCTGCTGATGCTGCTGCTGCTGCTGCTGCTGCTGATGCTGCTACTACTGCTGCTGCTGCTGCTGCTGCTACTGCTGCTGCTGCTGCTGCTGCTACTGCTACTACTGCTGCTACTGCTACTGCTACTGCTACTGCTACTGCTGCTGCTGCTGCTACTGCTGCTGCTGCTGCTGCTGCTGCTGCTACTGCTGCTGCTGCTGCTGCTGCTGCTGCTGCTAATACTGCTACTGCTTTTGGTTTTGTTTTTCCACATTTGTTTAATAAGTTAAGTTAAATAAATCTAGCAAAACTATACCCACTGCTGATCTATACTGATGCTATAGATCATACATACCATTCAATTTATTTTCTCTTATCTTTAAAATATTATTTTCCAGTGCTGTATACAATTGTTTCTCATCACATTTGATAGGTGTCTGTGTAGGAACCAAATGTACAATATCTTTGGCATAAGGATCCAACACAGGAAGCTTGCAGCTGTTTAGGTCTTCAGACACGTTGGTCAGTGGACATTTCAAATTCACTGAAAGAACTGAACAGTACTACCTAGTTAGTAAGGGATACTTTTAAGTTACCTCCCTTGTCATGGAAAACCATTTTGATATTCTTGATAACATTGCTAGCTGCCTTCAAACCCTTCGAAAGCATGTGGGCCTAGCGTGACTATCTCGACTACCTTGTACTTACGTCATACTAGCTTAAGCTTTGCCTATTGTTTGTGTTGTTTTTGTTTATTTGTGTTGAGTATTTGCCTTGGTGATGTCGTTTGTCTGTATTATGAATTGGGCTTCCTGTGCTTTGTGCAAATATTGAAGGGCCAAATAACATTTTGTTCTTACTTGATAAATACAAATGAAGATATTTCCTCTTGATGTACAGATTTAAAGGCGAAGGCGATGGGATTCCAAATGATTGCTTCAGATAGGCATAACCTGGTTTATGTTTTTCAATGTTTTCAATAAAACTGAACGCCTTACATAGTGACTGCATTTCGTCACATTTTGAAATGACGTCCGAGATGTTGTTCATCGGCTTGTATGAAGTGATGTCCCCAAGGCCAGGAAAGTCAGCACCAGGGACCTGCATAAATAACCAGAAAAAAATATCCGTCAATCATTCTCTATAATGTAAAAAGGTTTAAACGCTAGGGCGAGGATTTGCAAAACCGAGTTCCGTGCGTTTCAACTGGCTTAAAATATCAACTAAGCCCTAAATTCCATTGCTTCGATGCAAAAGCACGAAATATTGAATTATATTGAATTCAGAGAGGTAGATTGATTTTTGGCCGTAATAGGCTAAACAATTTAAAAAATCTTAAAATAAAACACACTGTTAGAATCTAGGATAATTAAAGTACATTATATGAAAACTCCAGTTAAATTGACGCATATGTTTTGAGAAGCGAGCGAGAATAAAATTGTCCAAAATTCGCTCTGAATTAGTTTGGTTCCACCTAAGGGGTTCGATTCGAAATAGGAATTAGCCGTGCAGAGAGTTTGATCTGCCCAGACTGGTGTATAAGGGTTAGATTCGTTAGTGAATTAGCCATGCGGAGACTTTCCAATTGATTAGCCCAGACTGGCGTTTTTTAAGGTTAAACTGGAAATCTTCGTGGGTAACGTCGTCCCACCCAAATGTATTCAAATTATATAAAGGATTGTAGGGTAAGCTTTCATTTTTAGCAATTTCTTTTTAGAAAAATTAAATATTTCGCGAGTTATTAAAAAATATATATAATAAATAAAAAATTAAAATAAAATACAAAACGATTTGAAGAAAAAGTAAACAAATCGGCAAAGCAATCCACCCTAATCCTACAAGAGTAGTGCTGGTTACCCTTCTCAACTTTTCAACGCTCAAAAAAATTATTTTAACGCACTTTTAATTCCTTTACTGAGGTCTAGTTTCTGGTTGGCTGGCGTTATCTTTATGTGGACAGGTACCTTAACGAGGTGTGAAGCTCTACCAAAGCTTTAAAACTTACGCCCCGTCACAACTATGCCGGATATATTTGAATCTGCAGCTTTCACACCGAAACCGAAAAAAATAGTTGTCAGTCCACACTTGAAAGCAGAAAAAATGTTCCGCGTCCACACTAGTCCGATCAGAGGCGGCAAAAACGCTTCATTGCACATCTGAGCATGCACATCGAAGTTTAAATTAAGCCCACAGGGAATTCTTAGCCTTCCTGCTATGTTCCCGTGACAATCAAGACGTCATCGTATTCGAAAATTAACACCTAATAATTTGCTGACGCTAGGACTTTCTCCATAGAGACTTACGGCTTCCTTTAAAATCTTGCATCAACAATAATCATTAGCATCATATCATATGTATATATATATCTTAATTTTTAATAGATTATTATAAGGTAAAGTTATATTAGTAGGGTAAATATTTATTTAGCTTTTTATCTCGTGGATACTCTGATAATTAACCATTATCTGACGAAAACGATATATAGTTTAATAGGGGTTTATTGATCTTGTTGCTTAGAGAAAGTTTCAAACGTAAAATAGTGAAGGTCTCCTGTAACCTTAGGGGTTCGATTCAGTGATATGAATTAGCCGTACATTGACTTTGATCCACCCAGAGGTTGTTTCAGTTATAGCAATAAAGTTTGAAGACCCAACTTATTTAAAGATTTTTAAATTACCATTACGTATTCTTCATTATATGGCAAAGTAATCCGCGGCAAAAACCTCTGTAGAGATGATGATATATTAGGAAGTGTCGTGGGTACTTGGATTTTAATCTGAAGAAAAGGTTCACAGTTGAGTATATTATGCAGTACGACTAAACCTGAGGCCTCTTCACGAACAATTTCTTAGAATAATTGGCCATGATTCCAAGGCTAGCGCATTATTCGTATGATACTTTATGTATGGTGCACTATTAACACGTGGATAACAATCAATACATTTATTCGTAGGAGTAACGTTATGCACCATTTACGAAGTTACTGCCACTTCGGCAAAAAGAATTTGTTTTGGTAGAAATGCTAGTCAGTTTACCACACAAGGATGTTATATTGATGTAGCATTGGTCATGGTGACCGTGCTTCCCAATATGACGACTAACATGAAGCTTATCCCGGAGTAAGTAATAAGTGATGTAGACTCACGGTGAGCGCATGGCGTTGGTAACCAATGTTAACCGAAGAGGTTGCAAGTCATTTGCTGCTCTAGTTGGCTTAGGATCTTTCATCGCCGGATTAGGAAACGTTATTTTAACGTTTCATCGACCGGTTTCACACCATACACTCTCAATTAACCTTTCTGGAATTGAGAAAGAGACTTGAAACTATAGGAATAAATTTAATTAAAAAAAGAACCCCATCGCATGAATGATGATTTCGGTAGATGGAAAGAACCAAAAAAACTGCGATATAATGCTTTGGGAAGCCGATATCGGAATTTCCAATACTGAACTGTTGGATAGCTTTTAGTATCTGTTAGGTAACTGCGTAATTCTTATTTACTGACCAAAGTAGTCAGGCACCTGACTGATTTATATACAAAATCGCGCTGTTATATTACTTTGATAACTAGTTAATTCATTTATATATATACTTCTTGTTATTCTTTGCGCTTGTTAAATTATCAAAAAATATCAATAGAATCTTCTACAAACTTTATCTTTAAAGCCAACCTGGACGTAACGGCTGCTGTCCCATTGATTCGGTAGGAGAACTGTTAAAAACGCCACAGTGAATATCATCAGCACAGCAAAAAGAGCCCGGAATTGTCGATTCGAAGACATCGTACATGGAACCCGGAAAGCAATACTAGACTAGTTATAGTTCTAGTACCCTCGACCAAGTGATCTATGATAGCATCAATGGGATAATTGACTGATTGTTTTAGCTTATGGCTGATTAAGACTAATTTAAACCAACACCGCTATTGAGCGCTTTGAGCTCTGACAACGTCAGTGAGCGGGCTACTCATAACGTCACCTATAAATCCCCCGTCCCCCCTCAGCTTTAGGAGGGATTATTAACCCGTGACCTTCTGTTTGCTAGTCAGCCGCTCCAACCTGTTCAGTAAGGCTCAGAGATAATGGCTGTTATAAAAAAAATGGGCGCTCAATAAGCGCATATATGGCTACTGATGTAAGAAATTATTGTTATACAGGAAAGGAATGGAGAAAGTTGGTGGCTGACTTTTGAGATATATAAAGGATGCATAGGTAATTGAATTAGCGGTGTTGGTAGAAAAACTTAAAGGCATATATTGTAGATAATCAAATATAAGGCATCACTTTAGCTGTTACTCCGAGTTTTATGAACTTTAATGAAGAATATATCTTAGTAGGTGACCTTTATACAACTATTTCGAAAATCGTTGTCGCACCAAGAGCCTCAAGTAACTAGCCAAGGCTCAAGAGAACTTATTATCATCTCAAGCAGCCTTGCTTGGAGCAATTTGTGAAGTCATTTAATGAAAATGCACCACGATGAATAAACTAATCACAGCTAAAAGTACCGCCGTTCTTTGCTGTCTTGGCTTGTTGCTTGAGGATTTTGGTGCGACGATATCTGAAATAGGTGTATTCATTAGCGACGATATTCATATTTAGTAATTGTATGATGAAATTGATCTATATATACAAATATCTAATTTTATACAAAAACAAGAAAAGAAAAAAAAGAATATTTCAAAAATTCACGAGGTAATTACCTAATCGGTGATCTACTTTCACGTCACATGTTGCGCTTAGCAACGCAGTAAAGATCTCTCTACAATACCTTGAAATGATTTCCAAGTCCATGTACTTAGAATTATCGGTGATCTACTTTCACGTCACATGTTGCGCTTAGCAACGCAGTAAAGATCTCTCTACAATACCTTGCAATGATTTCCAAGTCCATGTACTTAGAATTATCGGTGATCTACTTCCACGTCACATGTTGCGCTTAGCAACGCAGTAAAGATCTCTCTACAATACCTTGCAATGATTTCCAAGTCCATGTACTTAGAATTATCACAAAACACAAGTAAATTTCTTTTAATGCAATTATTGGAAGTTTTATGGTCATGAGCAGTTTTTTATTTATTGTATAATATTCAATTGTAGTTATTTATGAAAGATACAAAAGATGCTTGAACAGATATATAACTGAAGATATCAGTAGAAATATAGATAAGTTATAGTGCTTGGGAACGAAGTTATTCCGGGCGAAAGCCCTTGGAATTAAATTCGGAAAAATTAATTTCCGACCTCCCTGGGAAACGACCCACGACCTTCCGAAGGCTTTTTAATTCTCATGTTACTTTTATGTTCAACTTTAACAAGAAACCAAAAGTGTGATTTCATGTGCTGATTTTACCTCTTTTTTCTTCTTTATTCTGTCGTTTTCAAATGCACTCTCTTTATTTGCTTTTGCCTTCCTTGCTTTAAATTATCAGTATTACTTTTCACTCAATATTAAACCTTTCCTTTTTAATCAACCCTTTCTTTTTCACAATTTCATTTTTTCCCTCCTGTTTTATTTCTATGCCTTATGTATGCTTCCTTCGCCTAAAGCCCGAGTGGGAGCTCCGCTCAGAGTATATTGTTTGCTACTAAAAAAGTCATACATTGCATGTTTTTTTGTTAACAATAGGTTCAATAAAGGAATAAATTACCTTTATTCTAGTATGATCGTAAAATTGTTGGTCTTAGTAAGTAATCTATTCAAATATACATTTTCTTTCATTTACATTATCTACTATGCGAGATTTTTTCGATTGCAACTGGTGTTTCATGTTCGCCGTGGAATCTTTGAAACTTGGGATACGAAAAATTGGAATCAACCAGCCAACCAGCCAACCAGCAACCAGCCAACCAGCCAACCAGCCAACCAGCAACAGCCAACCAGCCAACAGCCACCAGCAACCAGCCAACCAGCCAACCAGCCAATAGATGGTCGAATATTCAACATTAATAGTGCGCGTGGTAGGTGATTTCATTAGGTATTTGTCTCATAAAATGCAAGATATCAAATGAGATGCACGTAAAAAGTAACTTATTTGGTATCATTTATCTTCATTCATATATCAGAGACATAAGTATTGCACAAAGTCAAGTTAAGAAAGCATTTTCCACGGAATGTCGTTGCGAAGCAGTCGTTTTTAGGCATGTTTTACATTCTGCATCTCATTTGATTACTGGCATATTTTTTCTTTAGCATATTCTTTACCATGTGAGTGCATTGAGATCCTTTAGTGCTCACTAAACGTTGTTATCAGTATCGTTATACCAATGTCTAGGAGCTATTTACAATAACAGTATTTTCTAACAGAAGGTACTTTACTCTCGATACATCTTGCCTGTGTTCCGTATGCGTTGATTCGGCTCACTTCGCCATGGACTTTATATTCACCAGTGTTCATCACCTCCACAAAGACTTCAAATCTGGCATCTCCCGGCATTGTCTCGATCTGCAACTGATAGCTACACCGATCGTACCTACCATTGACTCTATTATCGGTTGATATTTTTTGAACGGCATTTCGAATTCGTTTCAACGTGATCCTCTCGCATAACGCACTAGATTGTTCGTGCTTTGTTAGGTTTTGATTCATCGATAAGACAGCGTGGTGTGCGCTACCTACGATGTGCGCATGCGTAGGGTCCACTGTATGCCATTCCAAACATGGACACCATTGGTCAGGGATGCTGGCATTTCTACACGTACGGTTTTCTGGTAGGGCCTCAAAAAGACTTGTACCTCGCTTCGTTTTGGCAGAAGGTTTAGAGAAAGATTGCAGGTGTAAAAAAGTGGAATGAAGGTCAAAAGGGGAGGTAATTATTTTAGTATTGCTCTGCAAATTTGCGACGTTTTTAGGAAACTTTTCTTTAAACCAAGTTGGTATAGTAATGGATAGAAATGGAAGCCTTTCCTCTAGCCTTCCTTGATGTGTGCTTCTAATTTCACCAAATCGAGCTCCATGATCACTCATCATAACAAACATACTCTCATTTAACATTTTCTCTGTCTTGAGGGATTTTAGAAATGTTAACATCTCTAAATCTGCACCACTGACTAAATTCAAAGCCCTGTGGCATAAATCGCACAAAAATGTGAGTCCAAACTTTCTTTGTTTTGGATAGGATTTCATGAAACTTCTGAGGTAATCCAGCTGAACTTTGACTTGAAATTGTCCTCCCAGGCACATTCCTAATGCACCACCTAACCAAAGAGGTCTGGGATAGTGATCAGTCGGTTGTTCTTTGAAGCCTGGAAGAGTTAACGTATATGTGCCTGAAACAAGAAAACTAATATGAAACCATTTATAATTGCATTTGCACCGCAAGGTCCCCTATTTACATAAAAGCAAAAGGTGACAATAAAATCGGGAATCGCGCCTTTAGCCTTTATCTAAATTGGGTTTCCTGTGGTTGCACTTGTTTTTCATGAGTACACGAACAATATCTTCACGCCTTTGTTTTCCTATGTTATTCCCGTATGGTATCTGCTGTCGCTCCTCGTATATACTCTTACATGGATGCAACAATCAAGAGCCTACCAGTCTCGCTATCATATAACTCTGCAGTATTTAAAAATTTGACAACCGAACTCTCCAAAATTACTAACTTAGACATGGCATAGTAGTATTGGTCTTTCTTGTATCAAAAAATATTTTTAAAATCATTAACTGTTCGTGGTGCTCGTTTCCAGTCTTACACTCGTTTTCATATGGTCTATAGAGTTACACGTTTCGACTCCTTTGTGACCTTCTGTTAGAATACTTAGAAAAATAGCACAAGGTAAGAACTATAATTAAACACATTTGAGTCTTTATTTCATTTTCTATCTTCCAAAGAGGAAAAGGCAAGGCAAGTAAAATTAATTTCCGGAGTGCATGAATATATGTTGGAAAAGGTCTATTATATGAAGTACATAGGCATATTACCTAGGGCGGCAAAATCTTCACTCCACATTGTAACGAAACCATTTTTCTTCAAGTCTTTGAACAGAAGGGGCCAGTTATCGACATTCTCGTCGTCATGGTGAAGTTCTTTATTCTCCTCCACAGTATTTCCCGTCAGCATTGCGTTAACGTTAGGCAACGTTGCATCTCCTACAACAGAATAACCTTTAAACATGTAAGATCCAAGTTCATCTCTAAGAAAAGCGTAAGTAATGGGAAGCATGCGTCGAAAGTGAGCCTCCGATGTTCCATCCAGTTCAATGATAATGATATCCAGCGGTGCATCATTGCTTGGCATGCGCGATAGCACTTCCTGTTTTTCCAACACCGACATATGATATGTTGTAAACGTCTGACCGTTCTTTAACTTTGTAGTTATCTTCCATAGGTCTTCCTCGATGGACAAATTCGGCGTACGTTTTGTAAGTATGTGTGGTTCTCCGAGATGAAATGAATGGTCATTTCTCGCAGTACTTCCATTGGGTCTGTGAATGGGCTGTGCTCTTGTCTGTAAAAGATTGGGATCTGAAATACAAGATTGGTTATGAAGTGCTTAACGTTCTTCTACTACTTCCACCATTGCACAACCATGCACATTCTGTTTTTAATCATAGAACTACTGGTACTTCCACCATACTACTAGTGCTACTACCACTACTACTACTAATAGTACTACACCTGATGCTGCTGCTGCTACTACTACTACTATTACTACTACTACTACCACTACTACTACCACCATACTCCTACTTACTACTACTGCTGCTGCTGCTGCTGCTGCTGCTACTACTACTACTACAGCTACAGCTATACTACAGCTATACTTCTACTACCTACTACTACTTGTGTTACCTCTATTACTACTAGTATCTACGCACCACTACCTCCAGTGCACCACCATCTACTCTCCTATTCACAGAACTACTATTCCCGTACCACCAAGCTTCTTCTACCTCTCTCGCTGCTGATCTATACCGATGCTATAGATCATACATACCATTCAATTTATTTTCTCTTATCTTTAGAATATTATTTTCCAGTGCTGTATACAATTGTGTTTCATCACATTTGATAGGTATCTGTGTAGGAACCAAATGTGCAATATCTTTGGCATAAGGATCCAACACAGGAAGCTTGCAGCTGTTTAGGTCTTCAGACACGTTGGTCAGCGGACATTTCAAATTAACTGAAAGAACTGACCAGTATTACCTAGTTAGTAAAGGATACTTAACATACACATGAGTTTATGTTTCTATTCTACCTAGAAGGTTTCACCGCAGTCAGTTTGTGGAGGACATCAAAGGCACTTTTTATTTGTGTGAGAATGACCTCCCTTGATAACATTGTTAGCTGCCTTCAAACCCTTCGACAGCACGTGAGCCTAACGTGACCACATCTCGACTACCTTGTACTCACTAGCTTAAGCTTTGCTATTGTGTGTGTTGTTTTTGTTTAGTTGTGTTGTGTATTTGCCTTGGTGATCTCGTTTGTCTGTAGTATGAATTGGGCTTCCTGTGCTTTGTGCAAATATTGAAGGGCCAATTACATTTTGTTCTTACTTGATAAATACAAATGAAGATATTTCCTCTTGATGTACAGATTTAAAGGCGAAGGCGATGGGATTCCAAATGATTGCTTCAGATAGGCATAACCTGGTTTATGTTTTTCAATGTTTTCAATAAAACTGAACGCCTTACATAGTGACTGCAGTTCGTCACATTTTGAAAATGACGTCCGAGATGTTGTTCATCGGCTTGTATGAAGTAATGTCTCCAAGGCCAGGTAAGTCAGCACCAGGCACCTGCATAAATAACCAGAGCAAAATATCCGTCAATCACAAAATTAGATTTACCGTTAATTTTCTTTTCCAGACTGGCCATTCTCTACAAATCAGAATACGAGGTACGAGAATAACTTCGGCACATCTTCTTAAATCTGATTCAGTGCATACGTGCATAAGCTAGTTCATAGTTGGATAATTGTTTACAGTGTGCATGCGATTTTATCCTGGATTTCTCACCTTCTTTTGTATAAACACTTCTCTGAAAGTACCCGATTCGTGTTTATGGCTCCGACAATATTTTAATTTGAAAATCGCTTTCAAATAATATGATTTAACATATATTATCCATGAAATACCCATACTTCTCTTTTTCGAATAAATGATTTTTCCACATGTGAAACGAATAACATGTTATTTATTATGTGAAAATAACATGTTATTTTCAGATGTGAAAAATATCGTTCCATGTGTATTTAAGCTATTAGTTTATATAGTCCGTGCCGTGACATTGATCCACCCAGATGTTGGTTCAGATATCAATAAACTTTGAAGACCCAACTTATTTAAAGATTTTAAAATTACCATTACGTAATCTCCATTATATGGCAAAGTTATCCGTGGCAAAAACCTCTGTAGAGATGATGATATATTAGGAAGTGTCGTGGGTACTTCGCTTTTAACCTGAAAAAAAAAAAAAGGTACGTTCACAGTTGAGAAAATCTAAATAAAAAAGTAAATGAATGAATGAATGAATGAATGACTAGATTCATGTTCTCTATTGTAACTTTTGTTTTCCTCGTTAACCCTGTTACGGTTTCAAAAGGGAACATTATATTGTTCCCTAATGTAATTTCGTGTTCCCTAATGTAACCTTGCTATGGGTTCAAAAGGGAACACTGTAACTTTGTGGTTCCCTTTTTCAACCCCCAAAGGTTACAAAAGAGATCAAGCGTTCCCTTCTGTAACATTGGTGGTTTACATTGACGAGTTTCCTAGAATAAGCTATTTTTTACTGAAATCTCACAAAAATATCATGAATATACTTTTTTATATAAGCAAATAAGTAGATATTTGACTTAGCGCAAACATATAGAAAAATATAAGAGTACCAGTTCTCAATATTTGAACCAACCTAATGAACTAACCTAGACGTTTGACAAGCAATCTACAGTATTCGTGTCCGCGTTGTATACAATATTTAAGAACTCATGAATAATTCATGAATCATGACCGTGAAGGAGGTTTTATATCTGATTTAAAAAACTCATTAATAATTCATGAAGGAAACACAATAGAAATCATGACCGTGAAGGAGGTTTTATATCTGATAAAGATTCGTATTCATTTGCATAAACTTTAACTTGGATTTTCTCTATCAAACTTGGTTCATTTTGTAAAGAATTCAGTACAATATGATAACATTCATCATGAGTTTTTAAGCCGTTCAATAAACTCGCAGATCGTGTTTTATCGGGTATAAAACCACTCGGCTACGCCTCGTGTTTTATATCCGATAAAACACTCCTGCTCGTTTATTAAACAGTACATAGATTCGTCTTCATTTGCATAAACTTAAACTTGGATTTTTTTCTATCAAACTTGGTTCATTTCGTAAAAAATTCTGTACGACATGAGAACTTACATCACGAGTTTTTAAGCCGGTTAATAAACTCGCAGATCTTGTCTTATCGGGTATAATACCACTCGGCTACGCCTCGTGTTTTATACCCGATAAAACACTCCTGCCCGCCGTTTATTAAACATATTTATCACTTTAAATACCCATTTACACAATTATGTTCGCTGTTCGCTGCTCGCTTAACAAGAGAAACAAGCTTAGTGTAGAAACAAAGCGACGTTGCGTAACAACTAAACTTACATAATATTAAGACCTCTTCGTGACAGTAACACCTAGTTCGAACTAACATATTTTTCAAATTTGATATCACATTTTTAAATATAGCAGACGATGCTTCGTAAACTGAGGTTAACATTAACATTTAAAGCTTTAATAGCTAATCCTTAAGCATTGTTTTCTCCACTAAAACTTCAGGATTTTAACATTTTAATTCATGAAAACAAATTCATTTAACAAAATGCCCTGTGCGCTACTGAGCTATCTTTTAAACTTCCCTATGTTTATCATATATCTTTGTGCTTTGCAGCAGACAAACGCTCTTCTAGAGCGCCTAGTTTTTTCCCTTTTTCTGGTGTCAGTATTGATAGTTGATAGTTATTAGTTGTCACCATGTTGCTAAGGAATCTTTTGCTTCTCCAAATAATGTATCTACAAGACCTATTGGGGTTTAGATTGTGTACCGTAGTCGTGAAACAATTACTCACTACTTAGTGCATAAGAGTAAATAATGGCTGATTTATAGACGAAATCGCGCTGTTATATCACTTTCATAACTAATTAATTCAGCTCAATGTCCCTTGGAAAAAATCTGCTGGATGGCAAACAAACTTTCAATGGCAGATGTCAAAGTAACACTCTATGGCCTTCAAACGATTTTGTCAAGTCGAGGCATTTGGGTCAATACAGTGAAATGTATAGAAAGGTACTCATCCAAATTGCAACAGCAGTTGTTAGTAGGCAATATTGTGTAGCGTTGATATCTGCTTTATTGAGATTACAGTTGTCTCTGACTTGTGAAATTCGTAACATTTCTCACATTGATATCTGCTATTGCGTTGTATCTTGAGATCGAAAATATCTAATAAGGGAAAAAATATTTTGGAGAAGTTTTTGAGATTGATAATCTAGAAGAAAGTAATTACATAAAGGAAGTCTGATTTGCCATCTATAGTAGCATTCATGTGATGATTCCCTGGCTTTACACCGAAATCGCGAAAAAATTTTTAAATGTTTATATGGGAAATAAATTTATAATTTATATATATACTTCTTGCTATTCTTTGCGCTTGTTAAATTATCAAAAAATATCAATAGAATCTTCTACAAACTTTATCTTTAAAGCCAAACCGCTGGAAGTAACGGCTGCTGTCCCATTGATTCGGTAGGAGAACTGCTAAAAACGCCACGGTGAATATCGTCAGCACAACAAAAAGAGCTCGGATTTGTCGATTCAAAGACATCGTACATGGAACCCGGAAAGCAATACTAGACTACTACTCTCGATCAAGTAGATCTATTACAACATCAATGGGATAATTGACTGATTGTTCTAGCTTATGGCTGATTAAGACTATTTAAAGCAATGTTCACCGCTATTGAGCGCTTTCAGTTCTGAATGCTTCAGTGAGTGGGCTACTCATCACGTAACCTATAACACCCCTCCTCAGCCATCCCCCCCCCCCCCCCCCAGAAATGTTCTATAGCAAAAATTGTAATTAAAGACCTATGATCATGAATTTTCAGAAGCGTTAAAAAAACAGACTTAACGTACCCAATGGTGGTTTACCGTTGTATACTCGCTTGAATTTTTTTAAATTTATTTTTTGTTGAACTCAATCATTTCATTTAAGAGGCTTTGAAACAATAGAAAGTTGAGAAAATAATAACCTAAAAAAAGAAAAGCATTCAAGGATCGAGCTATAGTGCTCACTTTCTTGGAGAATTAGAATGTTCAAAGGTTTTGCTTGAACAATTAGGCAAATTAATTGTTTTTTTTTTTTTTTTGCTTGGATAATTATTAAAAATAGTTTGTGTTTCTTCAAGCAATTTTCTTTCGAAAAAACAATCTCGAGAATCAGGAGAGCTTAGAACCCGTGACCTTCTGTTTGCTAGTCAGTAGGGTTCGAAGATAATGAGCCTTTTATTAAAAATAGGCGCTCAATAAATGCATGTGACTACTGCTGTAAGAAATTATTGTAATATAGGAAAGGAATGGAGAAAGCTGGTGGCTGACTTTTGAGATATATAAAAGGATGCATAGGTAATTGAATTAGCGGTGTTGGCGGAAGAACGTAAATGCATATATTGTAGATAAATCAAATATAAAATATCGCTTTAGCTGTCACTCTGAGTTTCACGCTTTCGCGATCATCAGACAAACTTTAATGAAGAATATATCTTGCTTACGTTACCTATATACACCTCAGTACTTGCATGAACGTTGACATACAAAAATAGAATGAATATAAATAGAACATTAGTGATTTAGTGGGATAGGAACTATTTTAAAAAACAGAAGATCACTGAAGCTGAACTTTTTTTCTTTAAATGTATTCCTTCACTAAACTACTAATGTTCTAATATCGTATGGCAACGTTTGTGCAAGTAGATGTATACTCAATTGAAGAATCGTTGTCGGGTTCAGAAACATAGAACATAAAAGTTTGTTTATTTATTTTATTCAAATTTTTCATTTTCAAGTTTATATATATATATATGTTTACATTCTAATTATTTAGTGCATATAATTCTTTGGATTTTAAATTAGATTAAAATACTGCAGACCGCGATTTTACAGCGCTTCTCAATCACACGCGCGAAATCGGGAAAAAAGTTCGAGATGTAATAGGGTTTGGTGGACGCCAATCAAAGTGTTTCCAAGCATTTTCGGAAAACACAAAGCTTTTAAGCGCAAGTGCATATGGAATGTCATGGAAGCGTATTGATTGACGTCCACAAAAACCTACTTCGTCACCATGGTGATTGAGAAGCGCTGTAAATATACTTATCCCACACAGGAGGAGATTTTTTAAAAAAAATTTAAAAAATTAAGCCAGGAAAAACACAAACTTTTAGATTTTAAGTTATTTTTGGTGAATACGTATTTATAATAGCAGTTATTATGGATACATGCAAATGTAAATGGATGCAAACAAGTCAAGAAGCATTGTATCGACCAGATAGACTCGCTTGTATGGTTTTTAAAACAAAAGAATTTCTTCTTGCGAGCTCAACTGTAATACAGTAATAGCTATTAGCAAAGCATCGGATTCATTCCTTGGTATTGAAAACAACTCGACTAGTCGCACTTATCAGTAATGGGATCGAGACCTAGTGTGTTTGTTCCTATAAAAGGAATCTGAATGTGCCAACGAAGTAATAAAGTTGAGAAAAGGGAGTGTTTTAAAAGTAAGGAAATGCATTCAAAGTCAATTCATCATCTAGATTTTTTAATTCATGTTTATTCATTAAACGTAGGATTCAACAAAACATGGATAGGCCGATCCAATCAATAATTCCATGGTCTACTAACAAGCATTTCCCCCGTCACAAAACAAACATTCTCCTATAGCTCATGGTTCAAGTTATTAATCAATAAAAATTAGCACGGGCCTCAAAAACGAGACCAATTTCGTTTAAAGATACATTAAATTAAGCCAGTTCAACAAACGTGGAAAAAAATGGACTTATTTAAAGTATCTATGGTAGCAAGAGTCGTTTTGAAAACGATATCCAATTAATTCCCATTGAGTGAGTGAAAGATCGGCGCTTAAAGTAAGAAGTACAACAAATGTCTGTGTTGCTTCTTTTGGTTGCGATGGTAATTTGCGAAGACTCGAAAAGAACTTCGTCAATCTGCGTCATAATAACGGTCTGTTTTACAGTAATTTCGAGTTTCGAATGTGTATGTAGGGTTTATAAAAGATACCGTACTCGATGAGTACATGTGTCTACTGCTGATAGATACACAGCAACATTTTTGAATCATGTATATGTAGAATATTCACTTGTAGGTTTTCAAGAGTTAATATTCTGCTTATGGAGCTCAGTTATCCCTTAAATTCAATATAAAAATGCCTGTGATTACCTTGTAGAAATCCCTGAATCCTAGAATCCTACCAAATCCTGTTTGAAACGTTGGTCAAACGTTTCCAATCGATAAAAAGTCGTAAGCGGTCGCACACAGAGCAGCCGAGTTCACTGGCCAGTAAACGGGACTTCGGATAACATCGGCTATCCTCGCAATGCGCCGATAGCTGTGCACGTGATATCCGAAAGTAATCCGAAGTTTTACAACCCAGACACCGGTGTCACAGGGATTTGTGTTCCCCCGAGTTATGTGTTCCCCCGAACACTCGGCACTAGTGTTTTGTGTTCCCCCCTCCTCTCCCTATGAAACATCTTTTGACACGATTCTCTCCCCCAGAACGAGGAATCTCTATAAATGATTGGTTTTCGGTTGTGACAAACTGGCTAAATCTGAGATTTTCTTCAAATCTAAATTCAACGAACGAATTCAAAAAATCATGAAAGCTTCACAGTATGATAATGTTTTTACCTATTTATGCCGAAAGAAACATCCTCTTGATTTTGTGAATAAAGAAAAATATGTTTTACAAGAAGTTCTTGCTCGAAGAAGCTCATAAAAAGAATAGAGTCCCAGGCAAAACTCGAGGGTTTTGCCCTGTTGAAGCTCAAAACGTGTATGGTTCTTCAAGAAAATTGTGAAGTGTTCAGCGGTTTTTGAGTACGCGCACATCGTGGGCTCAAATCGATAGGTAAGGTAGTAAGCCACCTTAAAATCCAAATTTCGAAGATTTCGGAACTTTTTATGGACGACTAATCAACACTATGAAACAGATTTTTTTCTTTCAAAATTTTCAAGGATGACTCAATACTTTTAACATAATACCTCACTTGAATGAATCAAATTTTGCAAGTTTATCTAAAATTTCATCGAGAGTTGTTTAATTTTTCCACCATGTTGAAATTTTTTTTTTTTTTTTTTTGATCTTGTCTATAATCTAACTTTTTATGTTCAGGAGATTTAACCGTTCTATGTGTAGATTATCTCGAATATTTATTTC